>BHFT01045978.1:0-48311 GCA_004320025.1 Laticauda laticaudata | reverse complement strand
TATGTCAGAATTACAGAGAAGAGCCGATACCAGAGCCAGATTTGAGTTATTGGATTCCATGTCCAGACATGGGCGCTTCCACCAGGCACCATACCACGAGAGAACCTGCATATGTGGTTCATCTGTCATTGAAGATATTGCCCACATCTTGTTCAACTGCCAAATATACGCCCCCATTAGCCTTAAATATTTATCATTTCTAATGGAAAGACCAGCCCATTGGGAATCAAACCACAAGATTGTTATATTTCCTCCGGGCCTCAAATGTACACATCATCTGTAGGACGGCTAAGCTTATAATCAAGGCAGAAGTCCTAAGAACCCAATATATCGAACAAATTGGTGTATCCTGCAAGGGTGATCTATTATCCGATTTCTGACTCCCTGGTTTTCCACGTATGTTTTTATTACTGTATTCTTATATATTTGACTTATCTGTATTTTGTCTTGTTATATATTTATGTTATGTCATTGATAAGGTCTTATGACTGTTCAATTAAATAAGCAATACAATTTAGTCTAGTGGCTCAGGCACCAGGCTAGAAATCAGGCATATGTGAGTTCTAGTCCCGCCTGATCCAGCTGGGTGACCTTGTGCCTCATGCTCCCTCTCTCTCAGCCAAGTTTCTCAGCCAAGGGAGCCAGCATTGTTAGAAAGCATTTCCATAGCCAGGTGGCCAACATGACCATATGCTGAGGCGTACAGAACACTGTTGCCTTCCCACCGAAGTCGTATGTATTTATCTACTTGCATTTGCGTGCTTTCAAACTGTTAGGTCCGACGTCTCCAAACTTGGCAACTTTATAGCTGGCTGAGGAATTCTGGGAGTTGAAGTCCACAAGTCTTAAAGTTGCCAAGTTTGAGGACCCCTGTGCGAAGTGGGCAGAAGCTGTGGCAGGAATGGGAGTTCACCCCTTTGTGCAGCCCTCAGATCTTGAACCCAGGCTATCAGCTCTCCAGCTGACAAGATCAGCATCTTTAATGGCTAAAATTATTATTTATACACTTGGTTGTTTGGATTGAGGCAAAACGTACATTTTGCAAACAAACAAATAAATAATTAAAGCTGCCAATCTTGCATCTCATTCCCTGAACCACTGATTCACCAAAGCCTCACCATGTTCACCGCCAATCAACTAGCCATATCAGAACCAGCTCACTGCTTTCACCCACCTCTCATCTTCTGAACTTTGCAGATGCTTTGTAGCAATGGATCGGTATCTGTAAACTGAACTTGTAGTGTGCAAGTGATAATGCAAGCAACAACAGGACTCCTAAAATTCGGAAAACTGACAATGGTCACAGTTATTAATTGTAAATCCAAATGAAACAGATTTTGCAGAAGTGACCCCCAAAAAAAATTCAAACAGCAAATGCAGTTATTAAGATTTAGAGAACTTGGTGATCTCTTCTTCCTAAGATGATTTCTCATGAGGAATATTATTGAGTAGCATAAATTTGTGCTAAGAGTTGCTGTTGTTGGGTGCATAATATTATTCAACTGTTACTAAATATATTCTTGCTTTTACATTGAATGTTTGATGCAAAATTTGGCTGAGAAAGGTCAGGGGATGCAATGGAATAGGAAGGTATCTACAAATACCCATGTTTTCCCCCCAAATAAGACCCTATCTTTTATATTTGTTGCCACCAAAAAAGGCACCAGGTCTTATTTTTGGGAAATGTCATCCACTGACTAATCTCACTTGCATGCGTTGCCTGTGGCCTCCTTTTCGCTGTCAGGGGCCTTCAGGAACTTCTTCTTCTGCAGCCAGGAAGGCTTTCCCGAAGGCCTCTGCAGCAGATAACAGAGCTCCTGACTGATCCGCAGCCCTGCCTGCTGCAGAAGAAATGGGCCGGCAAGGCAGGTGTTGGGATGTGCGAGGCCTGGCTACAATTGTCCAAAGGTAAGTAGTAGGGCACCCTAGCTTAATTTTTACCCATGTACTTGAGTGGGCAGGATCTTAATTAGGGCTTATTTTGGGGATAGAGCTCATATTGGGTGTACGAGTAAAAATCAAGCTAGGACTTACTTTCAGAGTAGGTTGTATTTTGGGGGAAACAGGGTACAACTATCCTATCACCAAACAGTGAATTACTCTGCCCTTAAATATGAAAATAAAGGAAGGGGGACTTAAGTGAGAAGTCCCCACATTTTTTTAAAAAAATATTTATTTAGTGATCCACAATTGCAGAAAGTTCAATTCTGTCCTAACTAATCCTGCCCATAATTCGTATCCCCCAAGTTTTCAATCCAGCTGAAGTCTTCCACTCTCTGACTGATTCTCTCTCTGTCTTCCATACAAAACCCCACTGGAATATGGCTACAAGTGTTAAATTTGTTATTTTGTTCATGAGAGGAATGTACATTGATGAATTAGTTATAGGTCATTTCCACACTTGTGACTCATAGCAACATCCAACAATTGTGAAGTGATATACAGCCTGTCCTCGCTACTATTATTTGTTTTCATTACTATTATTTTGGCACAATAATGATTGGGTGATTCTAGAAGATACTATAAATTACTGGTGCTGAAATTACTTCGGTATCTTTTTAAGGGAAGCTTTCCAGATGTGTGCAATCAAGGGTTGTTGTTTTTTAAAATATTGGAGCGATCTGTCTCAACCATCTTTATATACTGAGGTGGATCTGCTTCTTTGATCTAAACTAGTGAGCAGATGCCAGGAATATGTGGATCTTGATTGATCCTAAATTGACCAATCCATAGAACAAGCATGATAGGGTATGTAGCAATTTGATCAATCAATAATCAATAAAATATTGCAGGCCTTTGTCCCTGCTTATTAGGGTATAGTGAGAACTAATTCATTGCAAACAAAAACCTTTCAAAAGTATTGGGAAGTTCTCAGGAGACAGTGTATTCCTCTTTACAGAATGAAAATTAAAGTGGGTTGTTTCCTCACTTTCCTATCCACTGGTCATTTGTGAACCTAACAAAAATAATCTTCATAATCTGACCAACCTACTGAGGGGAGAGCAGAGGAACCTTAATGATTGGAACTGCCTTGGATTTATATAACTGATCTTTCAAAGCAGAGGTGGCATATTTATTTATTTGTTTGTTTGTTTGTTTGTTTGTTTATTTAGTCAAAAGCTTACAATACAATAGAAATAAGAATAAACATAAGTTTAAATATAAGAAATAGGAAGTAATAATTGGGGACAAAAGGACAGGGACGGTTGGCACGATTGTGTGTTTATGCACGCCCCTTACCAACCTCTCAGGAATGGGGTGAGGTCAATAAAGGTTAGTTTGAGGGTAAAGGAGTGGGGGTTTGAGCAGATGACAACAGAATCAGGTAGTGAGTTCAAGACATGGACCACTCTGTTGCTGAAACCGTACTTCCTGCAATCAACTTTGGAGTAGTTTACACTAAGTTTATATGTTGTGTGCTCTTGTGTTGTTTGTGGTTAAAGCTGAAATATTCATTAACTGGTAAGACGTTGTAGCATATGATTTTATGTACTATGCTTAAGTCCAGTCTTAGCTGGCGAGTTGAAGGTTGTCTAAGCCTAGAATCTCAAGTGGTGGTGTAGTGTATTCTGTTGCGAACAGATGAATGTAGTACTCTTCTGTTAAAATACTTCTGGATTCGCTCAGTTGTAATTATGTCCGATATACAGTGCGGATTCCAGACAGCAGAGCTGAATTCAAATCTTGGTCTAGCAAAGGTTTTGTTTGCAAAAGTTTAGTTTGCAAAACAATATTACCAGAGGAGAGCTTCGAAAAATTAAATTTACGACTCTTAAAGCCTTTTTGGCAATACTATTGCAGTGAGCTTGGCGCTTAGGTCATCTGATATGAGAACTCCAAGATCCTTGACAGAGTGAGAGTCATCAGCAAGGTCATATCCGCCTAGCTTGTATTTAATATATTGATTAGTTAGATGTTGTACAATGAGGAAATGTGGGACATGTTTACAAAGACTGTTTACAAAGACTGAACTGAAGAATGTGTTAAAGAGGCTTGCCTTAATGGCTTCATCGTATAGTCTTTCCCATTAGGACCTTTCAGGGATGGGATGGTTTTTGAGTC
The DNA here is from genome assembly GCA_004320025.1 of Laticauda laticaudata. Classification (NCBI taxonomy): domain Eukaryota; kingdom Metazoa; phylum Chordata; class Lepidosauria; order Squamata; family Elapidae; genus Laticauda; species Laticauda laticaudata. The sequence continues at coordinate 44,249 of BHFT01045978.1, read as the reverse complement.
TTTAAGTTTGGTGTTTACAAAATTATAGAAGGCACGAGTAGATTTTGTGCGTAGAAGATTTTCCTCTTGCTTGCAGTGGTAATTGGTGCATTCTGCCTTTAAATATCGGCATAAGGTGTTGTATCAGTTTTTAAAGTTAGCTATGTATTTAGTTTTGTTTTTACGCCATACTAGGATTTTTTTTAGATTGAAGTTTTCTTATTATTTTGAGTAAATTGTTTTTTTGGGGTTTTTTTTTTGTGGGTTATTAATGGACACATATAGTTTAATGACTCTTTTCAGTTCAAGCAAGAATGTTGTCATAATGATTTTTCTATAGTTTTACAGCCAGAGAAAGAATGTGGTAATCGAGAGTGATAAGTCGCAGCTGTGATTTAAAACTGGCTTTTTAAAATGTATTTTTGAGATTCATCATTATGATCCTCTTTGAGCAGGTATTCAGCAGGTTCTGACCAGTTCTGGAGAACCAGTCACGGAATTTTGAGTAGTTTGGGGAATGGCAATACGCACCTCTGACTGGCCTGCCCCATCTATCCTCTGTTCCGGTGTCAGCTGGTGGCTGGGTCTTCTTTTGTTGCCCAGCACAGGAGAACGGCGCTGGAAGCAGGTTAGTAGGGTGGGGGGAATGCGGATTTTGCAATATCCTTCCCCTGCCACTCCCATCAAGCCATGCCATGCCCACCAAGCCACTCCCACAGAACCGGTCGTAAAAAAAATTGAATCCCACCACTGGGGGAGGGGGGAGGCAGGGAAAAGAAAGATTGTCCTTCTGGAAGTTGTAGAGACAGCTGAAAGATCAGGAGAAACACTTTAGATGTCATTGACAATAGCTGCGATTGGAAAAAGACATCAGAGACTTTCAGATCTTTGAAAACTGACATAGATAGATTGCTTTCCTGTGGAGAAAACTGTGGAAAGCTTTCCTTAGCCACAAGGAAATTTTAAGCATGAATTAGGCATGATTTAGGAGTTGAATCAGGTATATTTGAGGTTTAATTCAGGCTACCATCACAGTTTGTTTACATTAAAGAGGCCTAATGCAAAAATAGGCATCATTTGGGTTGGGTTTTTGCCCCATATTATTGAGCGTATCTCTGTTGTTCATTAACAGTTGGGTTGGGTTGATATTGGTTATTGTTGACAAAGCAACTTAAGGATAAAGGTCTTGGAATGGGGTCTGGGTTTGTTAGAAAAAGACAAAATTGTGCTGTAAAATTGTGTTTTACGGGTGACACTGCTGCTGCAGTTAGAATCTAGCTGATTTTAGGCTCTGAAAATTGTGTTGACACCCAATCTAGAAGGCTACACTGTGTATGTTCTTCATGTAATGTGGGCCAACACCCGTTTTCCTTCTCCCCTACGAAGCTGCTGTTCCATTGGAATAACAACTAGTGATGCTCCATTCTTGATAAAACAGACAAAAGGTAATTTTGCCAGTCCTGACTGAAACAAAAATAAGACCTTTAGCACAGGAAACCTCATATTTTAAATGGTCCAAAACCAAGGTCGGCTTCCATACAGGGAACAGGATTTGGATATGACATTTGCAATCACCCATTTCTATTCAGGAAGCATAAACGTGATCTCCATTCCTAATTCACAAAAAGAAGTTTTGCTCAGAAATGATGTCTAACCAAACAAAATGTGCACTATGGCTGATTGCAAGATATTATCATATGCCAGGGAATTTTCAGGGAGGGTCCTGGTAGAAATTTCTTGATCTTGGGGATTGGTGCCTATTCCTGACAGCACTGGAGCGAGCACCCGATTTGCTTTCAACTTAGCTGTGGCTCATCTGTTGTCTTCCTTTCCCTTGGGCTGCAACACTGGATCTTCCTTGAGCTTAAAGGCAGGTCATTTTTCCCATTAGTGGGAATGTTTGCCTTATAGCACCCTTTCGCTCTTTGGCTGCCTTCCCTCCACACAATTATGTAGCCATGGCAACTAGCAGTTATTTTTATTATCTGAAAACAAACATGATGAAGCAAAAAAAAAGAATAATGGGAATGGAGGGTGGGGTGCAGACCTGCATGCCAATTCTGGCATTGCACCATGAAGGGAATACAAATGTGGATCATTGCCAGAAAGCTTCTGAGATTTTGGTGAAGTACATTTGGGGAGACAGACATCTGGTGGCTGAATGGAAAAGTCCCAAAGTGATATAACATTAAATAGAAATAGAGAAAACGTTGGAGGCACTAGACTAGAATCTCTGAGGCGATGTCCGTATTTGAACGATGGAGTATGAAGCTGAATCCAGCATGGAGTTAAAATATGAGGAAAAGCCAGACTTGCTATACTTGATGGATTCTACAGAAGGACCTCAAGGATGACATAGCTGCTGGAGGCAGGGGTACTCTGTGCTTGTTTTTCTTCTTCCCTGTATGATGCCAGTTGTGTTTGGAGGAGCTCAACTATCTTCACAATGATCTTATGTAATCTAATTTTTAAGGGGGTGGAGAATTTGCTTGTATCTATTGTAATGAAGTAGTTAGTCACTTCTTTCTTTTTTTCTTTTCTGCACCTTCTGTTCACTTTTTCCTGTCTTTTCTTCTTCTTTTAGTTTGTATTTCATAAATGTTATAATCTCTAATAAAAAGGTATTGCAATGAAAAAGCTTGACCTAAGTTACATGCTAATTTGTAATATACCACATCACATGAAGAAAAATGGGGCTTTAATATTAAATTAAGCTGAAAAAGTTATTGAACAATCAGAGACGAAGGATTGGCACCCCATACAATTTCCAAACGTATGTTTGGACTTTGTCAGGTGTTTGGTTTGCTATGTTCAGTCTTAGAATTCCTACTATAAATATTGCCAATCCTGAGCAAGAGTTCTGTTCTCATGTCACATAACCTTGGCACCAACATCTTTTTAACATATTCTTGTGTTGTTGCCTTCCTCTTGTTCCCAGCCAAAGAATGAGACAAGTACACTGCATCCTTGTTGTACTAGTGATGCCATCCATGGCAGTAGTGAGATTCAAGCAAATTTACTACTGGCTCTGTGGGTGTGGCTTGGTGGGCGTGGCAGGGGAAGGATACTGTAAAATCTCCATTCCCACCCCACTCCTGGGGGAAGGTTACTGCAAAATGCCATTCCCTTTCCACTCCACTAACTTGCTTTCCAGCTCTGTTCTCCTGTGCAGGGCCACAAAAGCAGATCCAGCTGATCATCTGGGATTCAGGAGATAGAGAATAGATGGGGGCAGGGGTGGGCCCAGTCTCAAAGCTGATAAAAATCTGTTAGGCGTTGTCTCCCATTGCTTGGAAGAAGTCAACGGCTGCAATGAGTAGAAACAAAGGAAATGGAGACAGGATAGGGATTGTCAATGGGAACTACAAAGAAAATGCTGGTATGGTTTCTGCAGATCTGAGGAAGGGCAGAGAGCACTCTAATTTAGTTATGGAGAAAGGCTCAAGAAATAAGCGGCACCTGTATGCTTTTAAGCAAAGGACTGCATTGAAGTAGAATGAATAAGAACAGGCAATTAAAATATCCCTTTACAAAATTCTAAAAAAACCATGTGCCTATTTATAATGTGATTAATAGTAAGAAATCAATGATTTAACCATTCTTCTCCCTCCTCCAATAAGTAAATTGGCTTAGCAAATGATGGCTTGATTGCTGACATTCAATCAGACTGTGTCCTGTGTGGTATCTGCTGCTGGCTGCCACTATAGATTTATAAGACTTGCCCTTTCTACAGCTAAGGACTTTCTACGGCTGGTATGGAGCCCATCTGCCCAGCCATCCATCTCCTGAACCCCTTCAGTTATGTGAATTTTGATTCCTAAACTTTTCAGAAGAAACTCAACTGGAAGTCCACGCATGTAGAAAATGCCAAGTTTGGGAAATATTGCCCTATACAAGTAGTCCTTGACTTATGACCATAATTGAGCCCAAAATGTTTGTTCCTAAGTGGGACATTTATTAAGGGAGTTTTGCCCCATTTTGCAACTTTCTTGCCACAGTGGTTCAGTGAATCACTGCAATTGTTAAGTTAATAACACAGTTGTTAAGTGAATCTGGCTTCCCCATTGGCTTTGCTTGTCACAAGTTTGCAAAAGGGGATCTTGAAACACAGCAACAGTCATAAGTATGAACTAGTTGCCTAGCATCTGAATTTTAATCATATGATCATCAGGATGCTGTAATGGTCATAAGTGTGAAAAACGGTCATAAGTCACTTTTTTCTGTCCCTTGTAACTTCAAAAAATCACCAAATGAACTTGTAAATCAAGGACTCCCTGTACATACAATCAAGACACACTGACAGAGAAGATATAAGCATCTCTAGATTCATGATAGCAGTGATATCTGAAGCATTTATTTCCAAAGTGGGGATGATAAATGCATTATAATCTGTTTACATGCATATGTGAATATTGCAGATGACCTTTCAAAAATAAACATCAACCATCTCACTACACAAATGACTTTACCACCAAGAGTTCTGTTTCATAATTCAACCAGCAGAGTTAAACGTTGCATTCAAATCGCTCCCAAGCCTACCTTTTTCAAAAACATTTTGTTCCTTCACAAATAAGATGTTTTTTATGCTATGCCTCTAAAATGACATTTGAAGAGCCTATTTTCAAAAAATCAGTGTCGCTATTATTTTTAATCAGTACACTGGTGATTTAAATCACTCCAGCTTACCCCCAGTTGAAGTCAGGAAATCTGTGGTCTTTGTTAACTTAACACAACTCAGTTTTTTTTCCTGATTTGGATTATGGGTTGGAATGATCTTATTAATTATAAAAGAGCAACATGTGCAACATGTAAGTGCTAGGTATCAATGAATTCAAGAACTAAAATACAAGTTTTCATACTTTTTCAGGCTATAGAACATGTTGGGTAACTCCCCACTACACAGATATAGCAATATTCTCTGAACCCCAGATCAAGAGTTTAAAAACCCTAATAAAAGAAAAATGGATGTGTTCAAATAAACTTTGGCAATTTTCTTTTCCCTTTTTGGGGGGGTTGCTCTTCGGGTCTCATGGAATTCCCTCGAATTCTCATGGGATCTTGTGATCTCTGGAACACAATGTGAGAAACACAGAACCAAAACACTTTTGTGGAGAATTTAGAAACGTCTTGCTGAATATTTTGAAACAAGGCCGCCATTGTGTCATTTTTACCAACTCGCAGAGTTGAAAAATGATTTTGGATCATTTACCCAATGGGACATTTCCCTATATTTTGGGAAATATTCAGTGCTCCCAAGACAGGCAAAAGTGTCAAAAAATGGGAAGATATATTCCTCTTATATTGATTCAAAGATTATGGCATCTTATTTCTAGGAAATTGTTCTTTGATCCGCTTTCTCCTAAACCTATAAGGTCATCCAGATCTTTTTTTTTAAACAAGTTTTATTCAGTTTTCCATATTTTAACGTCTCTGATATAGGAGGAGAGCTGAAATGGAATTAACTTTAAGGCTTAGGATTATTTTACTGTTTGAATGAGTAGATTAATATGTCCTTTTGGGGGGGTGGGAATTTAATGAAATTTAAGGAGAGAAAAATCATGCAGAATCTGATTTATATATGCTATGCAGTTTTAAAGGGATTATTAAGTTTGATGTTTTAGGTAACAACGTTAAATGTTTTAACAAGATTTAAAAGGGGTGAAAATAAACGAATTTATAACTTAGAGGTGGCACACTTATGTTCAGATTTCAGGGGGAAATCTTTTTTTTTAATTAGAATTTAAGATGAAATATACAAATGTGACAGTTAAAAATACGAAAGTATAATGATTATGAACTTATCATAAGTGAATTAAATAATGAGATAAATATTTGGAACAATACAATAAAATAGGAAATGTATAAAAGCACTGTTAAGATAAGGAATTGGATATAAAAATTGAACATGTAACCATAGTCATATTTGTATATATATGTGAAACCTGTAATCATGCTGTTCATTAAAAAGAGACGTGAAAAAGGTCACCCAGATCTTTAAAAGAATGCTTTTATATGGAAAGAAAGCCACTTTGGTATAATGGTTAAGGCCGCAGGTTACAAACTGGGAAACCATGCATTCTCGTCCCATCTTAGATCCCAAGACAGCTGGGTGACTTTGGGCTCATCACTCTCCCTCTGCACTGGCGCTTTCAAAATCTCGCTAGGAAAACTGCAGGGATTTGTCCAGGCAATTGCCAGTAATCAACATTGACTTGAAAGCACTAAATACATATATTCTAATTTATCAAAGGTACATTTTTATCCTTTTCTATTTTAAAGCACAAATACAATTTGCCTAGTATGTATTACTTTGTCAGTACTGACAATAAAAACATCTACTGACATCCCAATTTCGATCTGTGACATTTTTAGCCCCCAAAACATTCACGTACCACAAGCAATTATTAACGCGATTCATACACCCTGAAATTGCGCATCATAAATTTAAGTTAGTTATTAATCCATTTGATATGCAAGCTTTAATGTTTGAATGGAATAAAGAATTGGAGATTTCCTATTTTTCCCAAACAATAAGAAGAGGTATTAAAGCCAAACATTTCAGTAGATCTTTTGTCTTATTCAACAAAAATATATATTTTAGACACGTTACACTTAAATAGAAAAAGCCTGAGAAAATCTTCATGCAGTTGTAGATATAATGAGATTAACATTTCATTTAAACTTGTTTTTGCTCAGTACCCTATGATTGTTCCTTTTAAGGAGAAAGTTATTACATAGATTAATTCCTCTGTGGTAATATCCTCAGAAGTTTCTATAATTTCTATCAACTGCAAATTGACTTTTGGACAAAGAAAATTGATTCCCTGTGTCTTATACTATAGTTATATAAAAACGTTATTTTCTCAACACTGAAAGCAAACCATAAGGCTCCAGCTACTTCATGGTTTTCAGAAGTGATGTTAGCAACATATGAATAAATTGCCTACAAAGCTATATTAGTTATGGAAGATTATAATGAAATATGACTATTATTTATTGAAATGTTTATGTAGAAATTTCATATATATTATGTGTGAATGAATTAATGTTTCCTGAACAAAAATAATGCAAAAATAAATAATAAGCAAAAGAAATTGGAAGCAGAAGATATGAAAAAGGAAGAGAAAACCTAATTTGTGGTTCAAGATTCATTACACTTCTTATATTTTTTCTTCTGCTCCAAAACATTCTTGATTCAATCACAGCTAAGCACTAATTGATATATTGCCTGCCTTTTTCTCCCTCCCTCCCTCTCTCTCTTCCTCTTTCTCTCCCCCTTCCTTTACCTTTATCTCTTTCTTTATCTCTCTATCTCCCTCTTCTCTCTCTCTCTCTCCCCTTTCCTCTCTCTGACTCTCTCTCTCTCTCTTTCTCTCTGGTCTCTGTGTCCCCCCTCTTTCTCCCTTTCTTTTTTTTTAAAGCCACCTCACTCTTTTTAGGATCTCATTAATTCCATCTAACAAACCTTTATTGCTTTTCCTCTCAAGCCCATTTATTCTTCCTTTATATGAATTCCTCATTCATTCCTACAATTTTACCAAACCACTATGCCCTATTTCTTTCAAACTGGTGACTCCTTTTTCTATTGAGTTCACACATTCACTCATTACATCTTTTGCTCTTTCTCTTCTTGTTTACTACACACACTTAAGTAAACATTTTATTTATTTATTTCATCAAGCATGCATTTGATAATATATATGTATAAACATGATTATTAATACATGAAATAGATATGAATAAAAGGGAACATTAAGACAGGGACAGTAGGCACATTGGTGTGCTTATGCATGCCCCTTACAGACCTCTTAGGAAAGGGGTGAGGAGGTCAATAGCAGACAGTCTGAGGTTAAAGTGTTTGGGGTTAGTGGAAGAAACCACAAAATCAGGTAGAGTATTCCAGGCATTGACCACTCTGTTGCTGAAATCGTATTTCCTGCAATCGAGTTTTATGCAGTTTAAGTTTGTATTGATTGTGTCCTTGTGTATTGTTGAGGTTGAAGGTGTAGTAGTTATTGATGGTAGGACATTGTAATGGATAATTTTATGTACTACGCTTAGGTCAGACCAAAGGCAGCATAGTTCTAAGTTATCTAAGCCTAATTACATGTATATTTTTCCTGGCATACACAGCTCTCACTTTCCAGTTAATAAAGAAAGACACTCCTATACATAGCTGCCTTTACTTCTTCTAGAAACACTAAATCCTTAAATCAGACTTCATACTGAATGTCACAGCTAATACATGAAAAAGAGGAGACATCAGACATCAACACATCACACTTATAACAAAAACCCATAAACCCCATTATAACTTGGTATACTGTGTGAATTGAACAACTGTAGTTTGTAACCCTTCTGGCTGTTATGGCTTGTCAACAAACAATGATTGAGCAAAACTACCATTTAGTGAAATATTTTTCAAAGTTTATAACATTGCAGTTTCTACACATAATAACTAAATTAGTGTCTATCTCTCCCCTCCAATAATAACCTACATTCTTTCAGCAATGAGGCTGTTTTGAATACTTCAAAATTCAAAAAGTGAGGGTAGTCTTGCCTCACATTATCTGGTACGATCTATTCCTACGTGAATACAAGGGACTTTTTCAAATTTCTACAACATTGGAAAAATTGCTACTTGTTCTTCACTTCCAAAATAGGACCACAGTTCTTGAGAAGGTATCCTCTGAATAGGGTTTGTGGCGTTAAAGTTATGATTTGAACTTAATGTGATGTGTCTTGTCCAATCCTGTCTTAAGAAACTTCTTTAAGCAGTCAGTGACATTGGCGATGATGGGGAATCTGAACATGAATGATAACTTCAGGGATCCCCACTGGGTGCCAAAAGTGAGCAAACATTTGGACCAACCATATTCTAAAAGGAGCAAACCTCCATGTAATATTCCAGGAATGACAAATGCTTTCTGAAAATTCTCTTTTGCTTTGAAGAGCAATGAAAATCAGTGACTTTATAACATCCACTGTTAATTTTTGTCTCAATCTCTCTCTCATAGAGAGAGAGAGAGAGAAGTGATTCCCCCTTTCCCTGTATTAGGGTTTCAACCTGAATTGCCAATGAAGGCACAACAGTTATTGACACTTTTGAAAAATAGGAGACCTACCTTTAAGCTATTCTAGATAATTCAAAACAGGTATACAGTGAAGAATGTAAGATTTAGTATTGATTATGATTAAAGTTGATAATTATAATGATGGTTGGAGTATATGATCTACTGTGATTTCGATATTAGAAGAACAACTAACAATCTTATGTGCCTTAAAATCTAATCAATACTTTATGGATCGAACCTTAGCAAATTGCAGTCCACTTATTTGAGTTCATGGAATATTATGCCTACTGAAATACAATAGGAATAGCTTCTACGGTACACACTCATATAGTAATATGATTTCAGAATATTCCATGATAATTATGAAAAGAATGTGGTTCAAAATGCTTCTACTCTGATACATTTGTTAGACTTTAAAGGTGCCATAAGGGAATTGTAGAATTGACTATAATAGAATAACTTAGCCCATAGCATAACCACTGTAGAAGCTGAAGATGGGAATAAAGAACATTCTGTTTATACTTTAAACATATTGTGACTTTTAAATTTTCACCTGAGCCAAATACTTGTCTCATATATGCAGATCTAGAGCAATAAATATTTGTATAACTTCACATTTCTTCAGAGTAAAATGGTACATATTTTTCAAAACATGCAAACTCACCGTTATCTTGACTTTTCGCCTTGCTGCCTAAGAGGAAGGAGAAGGAGAAGAGCATTAAACAACGGGTAGGAGGACACATGTACTAATTTGTTTCTGCTGCTGGTATCCCATCCAGAACTTACAAAATAAGAGGATCAACAGCAAAAGGCAATACATCTCGTAATCGGAAAGCGAACATGAAACTCCAGCATAAAGAAATGATCATGAGTTCTAATAGTTTTTTCCTTGAAGGACTTTTATCTTTTCTAAAAATGAAACTCCAGCAGCACAAAAGTCCCAGTGGAAGACAATGGGGCAGATGTGTTTTCAGCAATCAAGTACTACAAACTGGCAAGATATTGGTCAAGTGTTCATTCCCATTACTGGAACTGGAAGTGGCAAACAATACAGATCAGTCTCTAGCAAACAGACAGGAAATGACTGCCTTTCCGTAGAAGCTTTTGTTAACATGGTCACTTTGTCCAATTTTCTTAAAGTACACTGAAAGCAAGAAATCCCAATGATATTTTTTCAGTGTATTTTAAAATAATTCTGAATGGCTACTTTAAAGCATATGAAATTATTTAAGTGTGCTTTTACAGAGCCAGCCACACAAACTTATGGTCAGTTTTACAAAGGTAAAACTAAGTTTTTACTCATGATATTAAATACTTTTCTTTCTTTCTTTCTTTCTTTCTTTCTTTCTTTCTTTCTTTCTTTCTTTCTTTCTTTCTTGCAACTGTACACTGTCTTGAACACAGCATCCATTTTTTGTACAAATAATCATTTCTAGATGTTGATGCCTATTTAAGAAAATTTGCATTGGCTGCATGGATAATTGGTTTAAATGAGGATCCGTTGCTCAGGTTCTATTTGTATAGTTCTTGTACTAACTCTGAAAGCTGGAAATGATTAGGTCTTGCCTCTCTAGCTATGAAACTCTCAGCTCCAGGGGTACATTTGCAATAGAGTCAAAATCTCATTTTCCTATCCCTATTGAGTCACCCTGAGGACTAAAAAAGAGAATAAAGTAAAATAAAATAACAGACTCTTAGCAAGCAGAAGGATGTTGGAATAACAATGCCTTTACTACCAATGCAACATTACAGGAGGATGTAAACCTGGGGTGATTGCAGATCACTGCTTCATTCCAATGATAATTTACTTATCAATTTACACACGTAACAGACTGTCCCAAATGGCTAGAACCTGCCAGATCTGTTGACTTTCAACCTTCATGGTTTCTTCTGCCTACGCTGATGAGAACTGCAGAGATTGTGCTAAGTCCAAAACACATGTAGACTCTTGTTTGGGCAAGGTTGCCATAAGTGAGAGCCTCCAACTCTTCCTTTCCCATCTTCAGCACACACTTGTGAACTGGAATAATGACTGTGGAACATTTAAGTGAGGATCCCTATCAGTGGAAAGGAAAACAGATTTTGCATTTGGGGTCCATGGCAAAAGAATTCGTAGGATTTTAAACTTTTTAAGCAAGCACGATCCCAGGAACTTTCCTTTGTGAGTGTTTTCCTTCAGCCTCTCCCACACCCAGACCATGGCCTGAATCAGAAACCTGTTTGTTTTAGCTGGTCACTTTTTCCACAGGCTTTCTGCCGATGAGGATCTGTGTGCTGTCATTCCTTAGCTATTCAGCTGTCACTTGTGAGTATTTACTGCCCAAAACTTATTTTAATTTAAAGGAATAAAAAAGAACGGCATTTTTAAAAATGAAAAGGAAATACAGGTTCAAAGAAAATGCAGAGAAGAAAGGAAATTAAATGCTTACAAGTCAATATTTTGTTTGGTGCAAGTATACTTTTTCCCCTTGCCCATAAAACAAATATACTTAAATTTATGTTGGTTTTGTTCATAAGTTAAAGAATTTAAAGAAATGTTGATGAAGATTCATTCTGTAAAGTAATTAACATTACCCATCCTTTATAATTCAACATTCAAATGAAGAAAATACTTTTAACAAGGGGAACTGATAGTTTATAAAATGCCAGCTTTAGCTCTTTGGAAAGTAGCCAAAAAAAAAGAAGTCTGAAGATTCGGTTGAAATGTTTGGAGCTGCAATGGGAAGAATCCCAGAAAATTAACCATACAGAGCCTTCTTGATGGTGACACTTGCCCTGTTGAAGGTTATCCTCCCAGAAATTTGTCCTGGTCCCACCCTTTTTGACTTGCATCAAACTTTTTATTTAGCATACTTTGTTTTTCTTTTGATTTTTTTAAAAAAAATCTTTACACCATCCAGAGTTGCTATGGAATTGGGTGGCCTCAAACCTGAATAAGTGCACATAATAAACAAATAACATTTTGGAAGTTGAGACTTCCAAAATTACAGCATGATCTGACACTCCAAGATTTGGAAAATGGAGCATCAAAGAATCAGGCCTGACATTCATATAGCAAAAGAAGCTTTAGCATACTTCAAGGGGGATAACATAGGGAGCCAGTTTGGTATAGCGGATAAGGCATCGGGCTAGAAACTGGGAGAGCATGAGTTCAAGTTCCACTTTAAGTACAAAGCCAGTTGATGATTCTGAGGCAGTCCTTCTCTCTCAGCCTCAAGAAGGCAAACTACTTCTAAAATGTTCCCAGTAACACTGCATACTTGTCAATGTAGCTGCTTGAAATTAAGATGCCACAAAAGCTTTTTTAAAAGGGGGGGGGGAGAATTTAGTGAGCTGTAAAAGGATTTCTTCAACTTTTTGCAAGAGATAGGGATATTAAGTGTAAAAGTTGGTAAAGATTCCCTTACATCAAGCTCAAAGCTTGGTAACTTTATGACCATGGCTCTGCTATTTTCTTGGCAACCATGTGAAAATAATTGTCTCCTGCTTTTCCTTAACCTGTTTTTTCAATTTGCTAGATTAAGGGCAGAGTCCTAAGATTTCCTGGGATCTCCTATCCCAATATTAATCCATCTGATTCTACTTTTGAGATCAGCCAAGATTGGCTTCAAGTCTAAAGAGTATTGCATGCCTTATCTCATTATATAGTTATTTTATTGTCACCCTTACTTCCCCTCCCCTGCTTTGTTAGTCATCTTATAGGGATTAATTGCTTTGATAAGATGGGAAAGGGAAGCTGAGGGTCGCCTTCTCAGAACACATTTGCCAGTTTCTGGATTATTCCAGACATTTTGGACTGCCTCTCCCACACAATCCACTGCGGTTGGCCATGCAGACATATTTGAAAGCACCAGGTTGCCTACTTCAACAAATGGATAGAAAATAAATTAAACCCATCAACAATTGTGGAGCATTATTTATTGCTGTGCTGGCTTGTTCCCCTCCATGCTTGCTTGGATATTTCAAAGCAAACATGTATTGGAGAGTACTGCACCATAGCTCTACAATAACCTCATGACAACCAAACTGACTCTCTAACTTTCTCCAAACATTCCTACTAATTGGGGGGAAATGAAAAACATCATAACATGTTTTCCTGCACCTGCAGGTGACTTAGTTTATTTATCTCTGCAATACTTCCTTAATTTCTGAGGAAAAGCAGAAATCATTTTGAATCTATCATTTGTATTCAGGTCCTTTTTCATTTATACCTTCAATGTACGTAAGCTGCTGTTGGAAGAATTATCCTTCTAGCTTCAGTTCCAAGTGGGGAAAAAGAGCCTGGAAACATGGAGGCTATTTGGAAAGATGGTTTAATGGTGGACAGGACCACATGGCTTGAAGCTCCAAAGAAGGATGATCACATGCTCCAAAGTGAAGGAAAATTGAAAAAGGGCCGGTCAAGAAGTGGAGAGACCCTCATATACCCTCTGTTGGGCCCCACCTTTGTGCTTCCTGTTCCTGTGTAAGAAATGTATCCCACTGGCTGTCAGATTCCCAGGGGCAGGGGGGGGACTTAGCTAACTTTGTAGGCTTTGTCTGGACCACATGGCTTCACGTGAGTGCTGGCTGATGCAATCTTCCCAGGCCAGGTGGTGAGATGGGCAGAGGCCTTTGTTATGTAGAATACTCTGGCCTGGGCCTTAATGGTCCATTAGCAAAGGTTGGGGGGGGGCTGAGTTTCTGCCTCTCTAAGGTGAGTTTCTGCTTTTGAGTTTCTACTCTTTTCAGGGGAAATATTCTGCCTTTTTAATATTTCCCAGTGTATTTTATTTTTCTAGGAGAGGGGTGGGTATTAACTTCCTACACCGCCCATCAAGAATGAATTTTCTAAGAAGTATAAAAATAAAATAAAAGGAAGTCAAAGCACAATCGGAAAAAAAATGGAATTGTAGGGCCGTAGATCCCTCAACTGAATGGGGTGACCCTGTTCTCCATGATCTCATGATAATGAAGCTTTTCTTGCCTTTTAGCACTGTGGAAAAATTTATATTCCAAAGAATGGGAAGAACTGACTTTTTGGGAAAAAAAATACAAACTTGGTTTACAAACTCAGAAGTGCTTTTTAAAATTAGTTTTGTGTGTGTGTGTGTGTGTGTGTGTGTGTGCATAGTAAAAAGTATCTATCCGGAGTAAGCCGCAGTGTACATTAGACTTTGCTGGTATAAATCAAGGAAGTTAAAGAAGGCACAATCTTTTGTTCTCCCAGCTTTCCGTATTTATATAAGGACTCCTTTGTTTTCTTCTACTCAATGGGCAGCATTTTTCCCAAGTTTATAACTTCAGGTGTAATCTTTGCTGCAGGCTTTATGTTATATTCATTCCCGTGGCAGGAAGCAGGAAGGAAATATTCTTCTGTGTAACAAGACCTAGCAAGTATTAAACCTACCCTTTTATTAATGGGAAGGGGTCACAAATACAGTTGCCGTAGCAACAAATGACCAGGAAGTAACTGGCAAGTTTATGAGTAAGTTCCTCACGGTGTTTCTTATCGTATATACATTCTTGTGGCAAAGCTTTGAACAGTGGCCAGATTACATTGTTCTGACACAGAAGAAAAGAGGCGTATTTATTTCATTTCATATTTACTACTTCATTTCATTTACTAGATTTTTATCCCACCTTTATTACTTTATAAGTAATTCATATCCAGATTACATGTGAGAAATGCAAAGCAGGCCAAGGATGGACTTAAGGACACTTCCAAAAGGGCTATTTGCACAGATGTAGTAGAAGTAATTCTGCCCAGTGCCTCTCATGCAATGAATTTCTTAACTGAGGAGCACTGAAAATAACCAAAACATCAATCTCTTCTTTTGCAGTTATGAATTTCTGTCAGATGTTTTCTGTCGTCAGGTGTTTTTTTTTTAGTGCGTTCTAAAATCTTCTGTCAGATTCAAAGGTCCTGAAAGGAGAAAAGTGGCACAAGGGCTTTGCAGCTGCCCTTCCATAGCAACTGTTTGCATGTTGTGTTAGAAGACCTTACAAATGCACCACTTTATCACGCAATGGGAATTAATTAGACTCTTAGAGCCACTTTAACTTTTTTTTTTACATCCTTGTAATTGTTATTTGTGAGCGAGAAGGAGTGAAACTTTTTCTCTTGTAACCTTGTAGGCAAAAGCCAGTTGCAAAGTGTGGTGTTGCTGGCTGGTTTTTCTCCGCTTAGAAGGAAGGGAATAAGATGCAGGGACTTTGCTGCACCAGCGTCAAATTTTCCTGGCCGCACCCCCTTTGTTTCTGAGGCCTAACTATGTGCATTGTTTGTACAGATAGTTCTCAGCTGAGAACACAGCACTGAAAAATGTGACTTATGACCATTTTTCATAGTTTCAACATCCACACATGATGATATCCTTCTTCCTCTAGACCGGCTATTCCCAGTTCCTGCAACTGTTCTTCCTATGTTCATATGTTCAAAAAGATGTTCAGCTACATCTTTTTTTAAAAGATGCCATGCTGCTATTGGAATACATAATTGCTGAAAAAACTTACGTTGTATATTTGTTCTCGTGTTTACAATAATTATGCATAATTTTGTAATTTAGAACCATGAATAGATTATTAACATTGTGTTTCCCTAGGTTTTGAGATCTCTTTATGAGGACCAAAAAGTAGCATATAAATATCTGATTGAATTTACAGTATTCATAATGGGAAAACTGATAAATTGTTCCAGGGAGGCAGAAGAAAGTATATGGAGAACAAAATTTACCTTCGCAAACAGTGGTCTGGCCATACTTCTTCCTAACAGTAACAATTTTAAGAACAAATGCAATTTCCCTCTCACGTACATACCACTGGTCATTGTGAGTAAATGAGGTATAGAACAAGATGTCTCACAAATAAAGCCCTGATACTTTCTGACAAGATCCTCAAGGGAGAATTTGCATCCTGTTAAAGCAGATGGAACGGAAGGAATTTGTAGGAAGGGCAAGTAAAGAGCTATATGTGATCCACGCTGAATCCAAGAAAGACCAGGGCAAAACTACAGTAAGATTGAGCTTTAATCTGAATTGGAAAATTTTAGTGTTCTTCAATGTACAGTTCTATTAAATACCTGTTGCTACAGCAGTTCTGTCTGAAGGTAACATAAAATGACCCTATCTATGCAAAGGGTTGCTAGCTCCCATTTTGTAGGGTAGTCTACACAGTCTGGGTTGAATGAAGCTTCCCAGAGATCTCGATAAGCAAAGCAGATATCTATAGGGGCTGCTGAATTGTAATCTCATGCTGAGATTACAGATTAATTGTTGCTGTAGTTGAGGTTTTATCTCCCACTCCTCCTGTAGTTTGTAACCTAGAAACAAACCAAAATTTTGGACCAATGCCCTTGTGCTTTTCCATTGAGCTCCAACTCCACAGAAAACTTCCTTATTCCTGAGCTGTATAGATGGTATTACCCCAAACAAGGTGTTGGCTATCACCTGTTGGAAGAAATATCCTGGGTTCAGTTCCAAGTGGGGAAAAAGACACTGGAAACATGGTGACTGCTTGGAAAGATGGTTGCATGGTGAACCAGATCATATGCCTGGGAGCTCCTGAGCAAAAAAGGGTAAAGAAAAGGGAAGAGATGCTGAGAGTACCTGGGTTTTATGTCCTCTGTTGGGATTTAAATTTGAGCTTGTATTCTGATTGGTTGTTGGACTCCCATGGGGCCATGCAGAGGCAACTCTGTAGGCTGTCCTGAATCCCAGGCTTGGTTGAGCCTTGCTGGATGATGATGTGATGAAAGGGCATTGGGATTCCTATTATGGGTCTGCCTCAAGGAGGTAGATCTTTGTTATGTAGAATAGACTGGCCCAGGCCTTGATGGTGCATTGACAAATGTAGGGAGGTTGAGTTTCTGCCTCTCTGAGTTTCTACTTCTCTTTTAGGGGAAATATTCTGCCCTTTTAGTATATCATAAAATATCTCATATCTCTAGGAGAAGGGTGGGTTTTAACTTCCAACACACCTTTAAAGTCCTGCCTGGTATGGGTCCAGGTTACTTGAGGAAGCATCTCTTCCTAATGGGACTGACTCACCCCACCTGTGCCAGCAGAGGGGGCATCTGGCAGGGTCCAGGAGAAAGGCCTTCTCTGCCATGGCTCCTAAATATTTTACTCCCTGAGATCTCTGCTGATAGGAGGATTGAAGCTTGACCAGTATCTCTGTCAGTGCTGACATCATTCCTGGCTCTTTGCTGAGGCCCAGATAAGCTGCTTGTATCAACTTTGCTTTCAAAAAGAGCATATTTATCGAGCTGTTCTTGCTCCCCTCCTATAATGGACAGTATGAATAACCCCGAGGAACAGGAGGAACAACTGCAAGCAAGACATTGTTCAGATAAAAGAAATTTGGGTCTGAGGTAGAAACAAAATTTGAGAAGGCATCTTAAACTTAACCCTCCTTAATTCCCACCAAGATAAAGAGAAGGAGGGAAGCATATTCAGACATGCAAGATTCTTTTACTTGTGCTGTAACCTTATAATAAAGGTAGTACTAGCATTCATAACTTCGTTTTCTAAGTCTGCTCTACATCAAAGAATTGAGTAATTGTCCTGAATAAAACAAAAGTTATAGAATTACATAAACTCTTATGTATCTACTAAAGCTTGAGCCAATGCCCAACTCTCCATCGTTGTCCTAAATTCTCTACAGGTAGTCCTAGGCAGTGGTGGGATTCAAATTTGTTTACTACGGGTTTTGTGGGCGTGGCTCGGTGGGCATGGCAGGGGAAAGATACTGCAAGATCTCCAGTCAGAGGTAACATTTGCCGGGTCTCTGAACTACTCAAAATTTCCGCTATCGGTTTTCCAGAACTGGTCAGAACCTGCTGAATACCACTTCTGGTCTTAGGGTTGCAACTACTTGTTCAGCAAACATTCAAAATTAGAAAGGTGCTGAATGAGAGAGACTTCCACACTTCCTTGTGGCTGTCGCAATGTCCCCACAATCCCATGACCACAATTTAGGTACCTGGCAACAGTGGTGGGATTTAAAAAAAAATTACTACCAGTTCTGTGGGCGTGGCTTGGTGGGCGTGGCAGGGGAAGGATACTGCAAAATCCCCATTCCCTCCCCACCCCACTAACCTGCTTTCTAGCTCTGTTCTCCTGTGCAGGGGAAGAAGAGCCAGCCGATCAACTGGGACCTGGGAAGCAGAGAATAGATGCGGGCGGTGCCAGTCAGAGCTGGGATTTTATGGTTCTCTGAACTACTCAAAATGTCCGCTACCGGTTCTCCAGAATTGGTCAGAACCTGCTGAACACCACCTCTGCCTGGCAACCAGCTCACAATTGCTGTGGCTTCCCACCACCATATTATCACTATCTGCAAGTCAATGAGGAAGCTGTCAGGAGGTTGTAAACCACTCCTGCTCCTGCCACTTTTTTTGTCTGCCTGCCTGCACTCTGTAATGCCCCTGTAATGTGTCACCCTCCTGCCTGCACTCCATAGAGCCTGACTGTAGCACCTATCTGTCCCTGTGGTGCCCACCTGCTGGCCCATTGCTTTTGCCTGCTCCACCACCACCCCGGCTTGTCCAGGATTCTTGGTTTTTCCCACATTGTGGTCCCGTGTTATGCTTGCTTAACAACTGGTGCAGACTTGGGGTTATGACAGCAACCAGGTCTGCCAGGATTGTTGTTGGTAAGTGGTGTGGTCACATGACTTTGAGCCTTCCAACCACATTGTTTGGTGATGGGAAATCCAGTCCCAATAGCCATCTTAGCCTGAGGACTACCTATCTCTTTAACCCTGCTCATCAAGCCATGCCAAGAAGAAATCCATCCACACATAATGCTCAAGAGCACCTCTGGGTTTTCAGTTGCAAGAATCTCTTGCCATACAACCAGGAGAAAAAGGAAATAACATAACTACCGCTTGGTCCCTTTCCCTGGGCTCTGGCACCTGGCCTGATGCCATACAGGAAGAGGAATGAACAGACTTGGCAATTTTGCTCTTGCTCTTTTCTTCTGCTGAAAGGAAATAGCAAAACCATCAATGCATCATTTTCTTTACAGGGCCTGAAGTTCTGGAATCAGGAGGAAGGCTCAGGCAAGAATTTCCTCCAATGGGAATTAAAGCTACAGCATTTCAACAGCATTCTGCTCCCAGACAATTTAGCTTTGCATGGGTTTCAATTTGACGACAATTTTACTAGAAGTAAATCAACTCAGTTCACCAGCATAGCTGACCTTTGGCCATGTATGTAGCATTTGCACTGAAACATCAGCACAGTCCTACTATGTTCTCATAATATATTCCTTCTCAGTCAAATCTATTTTCTTCCAGGTAAGCTATAATTTTAACTGTAAGTTAAATTTCATTCTTCAGATTTACTACACTGGAATTACATCATGACACAGGAACGATTACCTCACCCCTTCACTCCAGCATCTGAAAACAGAACTCTCTGCAGATTTCACGGGTAACCTCATCAACAAACCTAGGCTTATTATTTGCATGTATGTATTAAAGTTATATCCCGTCTTTCTACCAGGAGCTCAAGGTGCTTTTATGAAGCTCCCACTTCATTTTGTTCTCATAACTATACTGAGGCCAGTGGCAACGTTCTACTCCCAATTCCTCCAAAATTACCTCGTCTGATTTTTCCTGCTTATAGATGTAAGCAGCTTAGAAGAAGCTCTTGCTTTACTTTGGTTCACAGCTTTGAGATTAAAGCATCACATTACTTGCCCTCTTCCTTTCTCTAGCTTCCCCAATCAAAGACATCAATGTTGCAACCAAGGTTGAACTCAAAAGAAGAAGCAAGCCCATGGCTGCTAAATGGCGCAGTGATGCCAGCTTTCTATGGGAATTGGTATGCAGGAAGGATAATACCTTGAAGGGAGGCATCTGAATTAATAACAACAGCTCAGGCTTTATGATTTGTAAGTAAGATAAATGAAAAGGAGTATTTGTTATTCCAGCTCAGGAACAGGCATTAATTATGATTTGTGCAGCTTGCTGTTTGGCAGAAGAAGCACCAAGTGGCTTACTATTCTGAGATTATCAGGAATGAAGATAATCACACCCACTTCCGAATGTTTTGGAGATATTTGGACAGTAATCAGTGCTGGTTGAAGCACCAGTTGTAAAGACACCAAAGACCACAACTGATTTCAAGCTCACATGCAATCCTCATGTGGAAATGGTCCGTTATGTTATTTTTGTTCTGCAATTGGCCTTGGCTGCCTGATTCATGCTGGCTGCACAGAGCAGGAGTTCTTGGTGTTAATTCCCTTTTCAGTCTTTCAAATTATTCTCCTTTGCAGACCAAAATCCAGGCTTTGCCTGGTGCTGCTCACATTTGGATCTCTCTAGGAGGAAGCTAAAGCCGGTATCTCCTATTTCCCACTGAGCCTCTAGCCAGCATCATAGGGTTGTCTCTTGTGAGCTTGCTTCAGCAGTGCAGAGGTCTCCTTATCAAAGTGGCTTTTAGCCAGAATGCTTATTCCACTCGCACCAGTCCTAACACAAACATGTTGACTGCACATTTCCCAGCATTGTGTGTGCCTGGAAATCTTGATCTCATTGCAAAAGTAAATTCCTTCTTCTTGGAAGCCTGTGCACCACGATGGAGATTTCCCTGCAGGCTTCTTTCCAAGACTGGAGTAGCAGAACTTTGTTCTTTCCCACCCCCCTGGCTTTGATTTCCCCTGCCAAAACAAGATTAAAAAAAAAACAAAGATCTTAGCTACACATTGAACTGTCTTGGGGCTAATTGTTGCTAAAGTATGGTCCTTTTTTATTATACACATCAATTGCTGGCCTCCCTGACCACTGAGTCATGCATACATAATTAATAAAATTAGCTATTGCAAGCTAGCTTTTAGCTTAGGTGGCTTTCAAAAATTATTCTGTGCATTATGTTATGGATGGTCTACCATTTTCTTGTGAGCAACTAAGTCAACATTGGGCTACAAGAAAGAGAGAGAGAGGGAGAGAGAGGGGGGGAGGGAGGGAGGGAGGGGGAGAGAGAGAGGGAGAGAGAGAGCATCATGACCAAGGAAATTATGAGATCTGAAGCACATGCACCCTTGAAGAAATCCTAAGGAAGCCCTCCCTTTGAAACACTGTTAGATCAGGGATCTCCAACCTTGGCAACTTTAAGCCTGGTGGACTTCAACTCCCAGAAATCCCCAGCCAGCAAAATTGAAAGCTATAGCAGCATTGAAAAAAGTAACTTATGAGCACACTTATGACCATTGCAGCATCCCCATGGTCACATGATTTACATTCTGATATTTGACAATTGATTCATATTTATGACGGTCACAGCATCTCTGGGTCATGTGACCCTCCCCTTTTGCAACTTTCTGATAAGCAAAGTCAATGGGGAAGCCAGATTTGCTATGTGATTAATTGAACAACTGCACTGATTCACCCAACAAATGCAGCAAGAAAAGTCGTAAAACAAGATAAAATTCACTTAACAAATGTCCCACTTAGCCACATAAATTTGGGGCTCACGTGTGGTTGTAACTTGAGGACCGCCTGTATTTTGCATCATAAGCCCCATCGCTGTATGTGAATCTAATGGAAGATGCCATTCAAAGTACTTGGGAGGCACCTTCCTGCCTAAATCTGAACAGGATCAAGCTGATATCCAAAAAGTAAAATAAATTTAAGTCAATTTGCCAACATGCAAACCAAATAGCCAGAATCTCTGTTCACTCTAAAGCAGGCAACCGCTCGAGGGAGCCCCTGTTTTCCCCCTCCACCGTAGCCCAGGCCTCTGTAGTATCCAAGGAGTACCACCCCCACCCCTGGCCTCTCACTTAGCAACATAAATGTTGGACTCAATTGTAGTCCTATCTTGAGGACTACCGGTAATCTGGTGTGTTTTTTTTCCCTTCTCTCAGCATTTTTCCAAGTAGTGAAAACCCCTTCCCCCCCCCTTCTTTGAATTTCACAGTATTACAGGCATTGTTACAAACTCTGCAACCTCCACCCAAAAGAGATCTACAGCACATAGCAACAGCCTGGTTTTCCTATTCCCCCTCCCCACTGTGCTCCTGTGCTGACCTTCCAGATGTCATTTCCGTTTGGAAACAGAGCAGTGCAGCAACTGCAGAGGAGTTTTACATATTGTGAAATGATGGGTGAGTATCTGCAAGTGGAGAATCGACAGTTGAGTTATTTCATTTTATTTTTGTTAAGGTGGGGGCGTAAAGGAATTTTTTTTGTTAAGTTGCAAAGGAAGAGCACACTAAACTACTGGATAGCCTAATTAGGGCAATCACTGATTATCAGGAGCTGTAGAACTGCCCATGATTATAGCATAGGAATCTAACACAGATTTTTTTTTAAAAAAAGATAAAGATAACTTGGAAATACCAATAAAGGAGAATATTTGTAGCTCAGGGTTGAAATGAAGGGTCCTTTGCGCTCTCTGAACTTGGTTGTTGTCTTGCAGGAGTTTCAATAGCCTAACTAGTTAACATCATCAGTACTAGTTGTATTACTAGCAGTGATACTAGCATGGATACAGTATTAGCACTGATGATGTTACCTAGTTTGGGTATTGAAGCATCTGCAAGAAAATAACCAAGCTCAGAGAGCACCAAGGACTCCTATAACTTGGAAGTATTCCGAAACCATTAAGTCAGTATGATGTAGCATCAGAGGAGAAGAGGGGAGACCCAGGTTTTTATCCAAAAAAGCCAACTGGGTGACTTTGAGTCAGACTCTCTCCTTCAGTCCAGTCTGCTTCATAGGGCTGTTGTGAGAAAGACAGAAAGGGGTGTTAGGTATGCTGCTTTGAGCTCCTGAAACAACAAGTAGAACAATGCACATTTCAAGTTCTTGAGAAACAGATGGTTGCACAGTCTAGAAAGTTATGAGTGTGCTAATCCAGTACATTTGAAGAACATAAATTGGAGAAGGCTGTGATAGTGTATAGGCATGGCAGTATGGCATCCATTTATCTGCTGGTGAAGCAATCAACAAGTCCATTCCAATAGGAAAGACCCAGAGTAATTTTACTTCACAGTGTTTATTGGCTGGATGAGTAGCCATTAGGATATATTCCTCCACATCCCTTAGACCTCATTTTAATGTGGAAATGTTTTTAAAAAGTATCTTGGGGTTCAGAGTAACAAGCCAACTTTAAATTCATTACGTTCAATTAGTAAATTTTGAAAAACCAGAGGGGAATAGTTTACATTTGTTTAGCTGGATAAATCATGCACACATGACAGGCTGAAACAGGCTAACTAAAAACAGGTTGCTATCTTAGTCTTTATTTTTTTTTAATGTTGAGATTTAGCAAAAAAAAAAAAGATGAAACATTTGTGTGCATCTTTGTTTTAGCTTTTGAAAAAAAAAGTCATTTTTGTGGATGGTCTCTCAACTTTTCCTTTGGGTAGGTTCATGGAGAGGTAACATAACTTTGTATTTAGTCAGTCTGCCTTACTATAGCCAATTTCATGACATATGAAGTATGTGTACATTTGTGTGTGTGAGAATGCAGGTGCAATTGGTGGAGAAGAAAACACCAGATAATCCTTGCATTTCAGGCTTATCAAATGGACCTGAGACAGGGCCAGTTTCATGACGTGAGGAAACCCTCCAAAGCTTGCCAGCTGTTCCTTGAGAATAACAATTAACAGGAAAGGAACAAAAGTAGCTGGTAACAATGGATGCCCTTAATTTCAGAACCCTGGAAGTCTAGACATCATGGCTGTGACCATGTAGTTATCATCATTCTCTTTAGTAGTGAGTTTGGAAGGGTAAGGGCTTTGTTATGGATGTAAAAGACAAAACAAAGGCCATTCCCCCACTACTCAGCAAATGTGCTAGCCCTCCGATTTTGAGCTGGCATAAAATAATGCCAGCAGAAAAGCTACCCATCCCAATTCAGTCCCTGCTGCATCTTTCTGAGTCACAACTAGTGCGAGAGTGCCAGTCATTAAAGTGACTGGATTTTAGGAGACTAGTCAGCAGCAAAACATCCATCATTAGGGCACCATAGCAAGAATTGAAAGGTCTTGCTTCAGGACTCCACCGCTTAGACTATTTCATCTGCCCCCCCTTCCACTCCATGTAGACTTTTATCAACACAAAACATAATGTGAAATCAAGAAACATGGGAGGGCAACAGAGTAGAAGAACTCACGAGATCCTGTAGACCAGAACCGGAACTAGACATCTGTAAGCCAGCCTCACTTTCTTCCGAAATTAGAGGAAGTGCAGTGTTTCTCAATCTCAGCAATTTTAAAATGTATGGACTCCGATTCCAAGAAGCTCTCCAGCCAGGAAATTCAGGTCCACCATCTTAAAGTTGCTGAGGCTGTGTTAGGCCCAAAACCAAGAATGACACACATGGTGATTTTTCCAAGCTGAGTTTTTCATTGTTTCACCCCTATAGACAAAATCTTACCAGATTGAGGACTCTATTATCAGCATCTACAATACACTCGGTGAACTATTAGGGAGGCACTGTCTTCACTCTTTCTCTTTCACACAACATCGAGACTGATTTTTTTTTTTGTCTTTCCACATTCCATGTATTTAAATGGCTTCTATCCTGAGTAGATCTTTTTGTGTCTTCTAATTCCACTGCAATCAGTAAATGTCTTTCCACACTCCATGCGTTTATACGGCTTCTTTCCTGTGGATTCTTTTGTGTATTCTTAGGTCACTGTTATTAACAAAGGTAGAATTGCCTCCTACTCTTCTGAAATGCAGCCCCTCCCTCCAGGGGATCCATCTCCTCACTACATCCATCACACCTTGAGAAACTCTGGCCTAACCTATCTCTTCTCCAGCTGTGTTTGGATTGCAATCCTCATAACTGAAGGAGATCCAGTTATGAGAACAAAAAAGGCTAAGAAAATAGATCCCTTTCCCCCTTTCTTTACTCTGAACTCTCCCAGAAATCCTGAACATTGTACATTGCTTAAGAATTGCCATATTTGTGTGCCTTCTAATTTTCCTGAGAAGTATGAAAAGTAGCTTTCAGAGAAAATATATCAGGTATACAACCAGATTATAACAGCATATTTAGAAACATTTTTAGATCTGCATTTTACTTTCTAAATAAATCAATGAGCTTCAGTAGTTGTAGTGATGTTTAGAACTCTATAAACTTTTTAATGTATTTATTACTGTTTGTGACAACAAATCCTAGGAAACCAGTCTTTTCTCTCATTTATCTTCCTCCTCCTCCTGCCTTGCCAGAGCAGAATATCTGTAATATCTGCCTGATGTTTTTATGAAAAGGTGGCCATGTTTAAAAACATCAGCAAGAAACTTCATTCTGGGATGCCAAGATACAATCAGACTGTTGTGCACTGCAAAATGGCACCATCTAGTGGAAAAAGCCACCACAGGACCAACTGATCTTGTCTGGGTAGGCTTTCTACTGCTCCACAAAAGACTTGATTTTATGAATGAAAACTCAGGAATTAAGTTTTGCTTTTTGGTCTTACAGAGACCTCCGATTAAAATTAAATTTTCATGCAATTCCACTGTGACTGAACTGCTTGAATAATGACCTTAAAGGTATATTTTCTGTGAAATATAAATTCCATTTGTACTTAAGCTAATTTAATTTATAATCAATATTATATTGTTCCCCCCCACACACAAAGAATAAGATGGGATAAATAGAGGGCATATAGGCTACAAAAGTTGTTAGGGAGCAGCCTTAGCAGTTTGGATAGTCATTCTGTGACCATCCCCGCACATATTCTCAAATTTTCAAAGATGTTCCCCCTTCCCCAAAAATTTAAAACTCCTCACCCTAAATTAAATAGTGGCTTGTTTGTTTTTATCATAAGTCTTGTGTGAATTCTGCCACTACGCTTATATGAAAAATGGTTTATGGAGGGGATGTGTAGAAACCTGAGCTATTGTCTTCTAATGCTGAAATTTGGCAGCACGTTGACTTGTCCTGCCTATTAGATTAAATCAGGGATCTCCAAGCATGGCTACTCTATGACTTGTGGACATCAACTCCCAGAATTCCTTAGCCAGTCATGCTGGCTGGGGATTTTGGGAGTTAAAATCCACAAGTCTTCAAGTGGCCAAGTTTGGACACCCCTGGATTGAATAACTGTATGTTCACTCTTCCGTGACAATGCGAGTTTGACATTCCTGCTTTACTCAATCAGAAGGTGGTTTAGTCTCTGAAATACTGTTATTCAGAGTCTACACTGTCTAAGTCAAACCCACAAAAATATGTCAGATAACATTCTTTGGACAAAACACTTTATATAGTTTAAAGTCAGTTTAAATGTCAAGAAACACAAGTTTTACATTTGCATTAACTATTATATGAATTATTCCATGTTTGGTCAACTAAATCTCAAAATTCTCTGCTTATAGTTTATCTTGTATATGAGTAAAATATGTCTGTAATGTTATGGAAACCTACAGTGAGTAATGGCAGAAATTTCCAGTTATCTGCAACTTTCACATTGATAAAATCAGTGGTTTTTATGACTGAGGCCTTTTGCGAAATAATTGTTCCAAAGTATGAAAGTAAACATCTGGGCGCTTGCATTGCAACTGTATTGCTCATTTATTCTATACATCCCTTATAATATATAATGAAGAATCACACTGCTGGCTCTTGTTTTCCTTTTAATTATCTTGACTTAACTGGATAGGATGATTACTTTTTCATCTTGGAATGTTACATGGTAGATGACCTTGTTTATAAATGAATGAAAAAAATGCAATCCCTGGTGTTATTTGTTCATTCGGACTCTCTTTAAATACATTTCATTTCAAAAGCAATGATGATCCACTAACATCAGCGTGTTTCCAAAGTTTGTGCAGAACAAATGAAATATCTTTATTTTATTCCTATTTTCAACTGTTTTTACAATATTTATAGATAGCTTTTATATTTTATGTCTATTTGGATACCACCCAGAATCACTCTGGAAGGGAAATGGGTAGTCTCTAAATATGATGCATAAAGAATAGAGTAGAGTAGAATAGAGTAGAGCTGAATAGAGCAAAACAGAACAGGAATAGAGTAGAACAGAGTAGAACAGAACAGCACAGCACAGAACAGCAGAGAACAGAACAAAGCATAGTAAAGTTGGAAGGACCCTTGGAGGTCTTCCAATCCAATCTGCTGCTGAAGCAGGAAACATTATGCCATTTCAGACAAATGGCTATCCAATCTCTTTTTGAAAATCTCCAGTAATGCAGCACCCATACCTTTTGAAAGCAAGCCATTCCATTGGTTAATTGTTCTCACTATAAGGAAATTTCTCCTTAGTTCTAGTTTGAATAAATTAATTAGGATTTTATGATATAGCTTCTGAGTTGCACTGCTTTGCTGTTAGCTTCTGAGTGTTCATAGTTATCTATAAAACATAATATAGGTTTGATTTTGAGTGACTGCCTGTCTCCCATAACATCTGCCTGATCAGTTCAATCTTCCCAGGTTGGTGCTTTTTGGGTTCCTTCAATTAAACATCATCTGTCGGGATTTTGGAAGCACACCTTCTCTGTAGCAGTGCCTTGCCTCTGAAATGAAGTTTTCCCCAAAGAAATGGTGGTCCTCACTTTGCTCTCATTAAAAGAGTCATGAAGACCTGGCTTTTTATCCAGGCCTTTGGAGAGAGAGACTTTTATCTTTTATTGATGTTTATTTATTTGTTTGTTGAAAGCCACCCAGAGTTGTTGGGTGTCTGGCAGCTTAAAATAAACATTACAATAAAGCAGCTTTGTTATTTAGTAAATAACAAAAGCAATATAGTAGAATACAGAATACAGTCAAATATTTACCATATCATCAAATATTGTATGTTGTCCTGTGCCTGATCTGTTATTTTTCGGTCAGAGTGGAGAGGTTACCTAAGTAAGCTACCTCTTAGGCAATCTGTCTGTGACCTGTTTGTTTTGTTTTTTCCTTCCC
The DNA here is from genome assembly GCA_004320025.1 of Laticauda laticaudata. NCBI lineage: Eukaryota > Metazoa > Chordata > Lepidosauria > Squamata > Elapidae > Laticauda > Laticauda laticaudata. Next base: position 16,328 of record BHFT01045978.1, on the reverse strand, counting down.
TGTTACATAGCAATGGGAATAATTACTCTTCTATTTATATCTATGATTATGATTATGGAGCTAGTTTGTTGTTAAGATGGTCTAGAAACAAGGAGACTGTGAGTTCTAATCCCACTTCAGCTATAAAAATCATTAAGATTTTTATCTTAATGATAAAACCAGTCACTTTCTCTTAGCCCAACCCACCTCACAGGGATGTTGTTGTGGAAAATTATGAGATAAGAAGCATTGGATGTGGCTGCTGCCTTGAGATAAATAAAAATAAGGGTGATATTAAAATTGAATAAATATTATTACTACAATTGGGCCTTAAGTTTGGATATCCATTTTACACTTAAGAATCTGTTCCTCCACTTCTCTATTCTTTTTTTTCCAGATTATTGTGTCATTTTCACTTTTCAGCTTCGTGTTCCTTTTCCTCTGGGCATGCAAACAGTTTTGTAATGGAGTTTTCTGGTGACTTTCTCAATGTTTGATTTGCAATAATGATATGAACCCAGTTCAAACTTGTTTTCCAATTACAATTTTCCCTCTAAGAATATCTTAAATGGGGCAGAAACAGAAACTAGTATAGAGAAACATCATCACACTTTTTAAAACCTTTTTTTATAACTTTTCATTCGACCGATTCCCACCCATTTATTTGCATTAACTTCCTCTTCAAGCAAAACTTCATTGGCATAATCAGTATTTTGCACAAAAGAGGAAACAGCTTCTTCATTCTTGCTTAAAGATGACCGAAAGACTAGGATTTCTGTATCTCTTGTTAACATTGTGTAAGGATTGCTTTATTTTTTAATAATATTTCAGTTTGTTTAATATCATTCAATATTAAATGTTTTACTTTAACAAAGTATGATGTTAACAAAGTATGTTTAATTCAATATTAAATGTTTTACTTTAACAAAGTATGATGACAAAATGTCACTCAACATTAATTATTCTTAATTTCAATCCATTTAGGGGTGCGAAATACAAAGGAGAATGGTGTTAATGAACATAATAGAGCTAATCCTGGTAAGTTTCTCCCTGAAATTATAAAAGTACATTTATGTTATATTTATATTTTTTACAAATCTAATATTTTTCCATTAAGACCATCAGTTCATAGACTTGGCTGTGATGTGTGCTAAAGCATCTGTCATAAGGATGAAGAACCATCTCTTCAAATATTATATATGTATGTATGTATATATATATATATATATATATATATATTATTATATATTTATATAATAATATATTGTGTTTTCTGAGGTTTTCTGGCTGAGTTTTGTATGTGGGCTCGCTCTGGTTATTCGGGGTATTTCTCCGCGTAGAATTGGAAGTATTAAGAACGTTTCGGAAGTCTCATCATTCATCTTTTTCAGCTTGTTTCTTCAGGCTCTGTGCTTCTCAGTAGTAATGTGAAGCTTGCAGCTGCGTTCTTTCCTTTTAATGCTAGTGGAGGGTGTGACTTAGATTGGGTGGGGGTTTGCTGTGTTTCTGATTGTAGGGGGGTTGGCTGTGTTCTGATTGGGCTGGGGGTGTGTTCTGCTGAGGTGGGGGCCTGGCTGTGCTCAGGTTTGTCTTAGTTGCTGGGGGGATTTGAGCTGACGTGAGCGTGTGATTCTTGTTGTTTGGCTTCGTGTGGTGGTCGTGCCACTTTCTGGTGGGTTCAGGTTTGTTTCTTGTATGGGTCAGAGGGGTTTGAATGGGTGTGGTGCAGCTGCCAGTTTGGCTTCTGAGTTCGTGGTCGTGGCCTCTTTCTGTGGCTGGGTGTGAGTCTTTTTTTCTGCCTTGGACAGTGTGGTGTACTTTGTGTGGCACCTTTGTTGGGTGTTGGGTCTGGTTGTCATTCTGTCATGTAGGTACTCGTTTATTAATGAGGGGGCATTGTTTCAATGGTTGGTAGGCGGGAAGGTAGTCATCTCGTTTATTCATCTGTTGTGGGCGTTTTCTATCTCTATGGCTTTTCTTCTGATATTCTGTTGTTTGAAGTGTTTCCGGTTTTGGCGATGGTTCTGGTATTTTTAAGTCAATTTCATGTCATGTGGCTTTGAGGTGTTGGACCAGGGAAGGGTCAGTTCTTCTTTTCTGATTTGAGTTTTTTGTGTTCTTCCAATCGCGTTCACTTAATTCGCGACGTGTCGGCGGCCCCAGCGAATGCCGGACGTTTCAACTTGTCTCTTCAATCTGACCCACGCCGCAACAACTGTTCTAGCGCCTCCGCTCGTCCGTAGTGTGTTCACTCGCCGATGAGCTGTAATTGTGTTTTCGTTTTTTTATGTTGAGTCTTGTGCCTATGTATGTAGTTGGGCAGGCAGTGGCAGGGATTTCGTATTACTCCTTGGTTTTTCTCAATCGATTTTTGTTCTTTGCGTTTCTTAGGATGGTGGATATTTTTCTGTTTGTGCAGAATGTGTTTTAATGTTGTGTTTTTGGAGGATCTTGCTGATTTTGTCAATGATAGTGCCCTTTTATATATGGTGAGGAGGGCTTTGCCATTCTCTTGTTCTCTGTTCTTGGCCGTTTGGTTTTGGGGTTTCTTTTTGGATTAGGTGGTAATCTTCTTTTTTGGGGAATCCATTTGGCTGTAAGATACATTAGTGAGAGTGTGTATTCGTGTTTTTTAAGTGGTTGTCATCGGACTAAGCATGTTTTGTTCTTGGAGATGAGATGTCTTTGCTACGGAATTGATCTGTGCTGGGTGGTTGGTGTGAGGTGATGTAGGATAGCGGTTTGCTATGTGTTTTCTTTCTGGGTAAGATGGTGTGTCCTAGGGAGCCATTGGATTTTGTACACTAAGACATCTAGGAAGCGAAGCTTGATTGTTGCTTCTGTGTTCCCATAGTGATTGTTTTTGGGTGTAGGCTGTTGAGGTGTGTGAGGAAGTTGTTCAGGTTTTTGCTTTCCCGTGTGGCCAGCATTATGAAGGTGTTAAGAAGTAACTACGTATCTGTAGCTTCAAGAGTTTGGGTTTTGTGATCATATTTTTCTAAGAGCTTGGTGGGTTTCAAGTGTTCATGTAGAGGGTTCTGCGATGACAGGTTGAGAGGGGTGATTCCATGGGTGCTCCTCTATGTTTTGTATTCATTGACCATTGTAGGGAAGTATGTATTGGATATGCAGTGTGGTGGTAAGATCTAGGATGTACTTGGGGGGGTTGTAATTTGTTATTGGATGGCTGTCAGGTTTCTTTTAGGCACTTTGGGATGAAGAGGGATATGACATCGAAGCTCACTAGTAGGTCAGCTCATAGGCTCACCTCTAAAAAACTTCGCCAATATCTCGCCAAACATTACAGACCTAGTGCATGAATCCATGTTCAAGCTCAACAAGTAAGGAACCTCAGTTCGCAGTTATTGAGATCATGAGAAGAAAACAAAACTTAAGAGCAGGATCCTACTAGTGAGCTTCGACTGTCATATCCCTCTTACCAGAGTGCCTATAAAAGAGCCTTGACAGCCATCCAAAAAAAATAACAACCCCCCAAGGTCCATTCTAGATCTTATCCATACCACTGCCGCATGTCCAATACATTACTACCTACAATGGTCTAAAATACAACAAATCGAAGGACGTGCACGCCATAGGGCATCACCTCCTCTCACCTGTTCATCGCAACCTCTACATGGAACACTTTTGAAACAACACAGTCTAGAAAATATGATCACCAAACCAAAACTCGTGGATTCAGTATACGTAGGATGACACCTGACGCATAACTCTGCCACCCGGGAAAGAAAAAACTGAACAACTTTCTCACACAACCTCAACAGCCTCACCCAAAATTTACAATTCACTATGGAAACAGAAGGCAAATCAAGTCAACTTTCCTTCCTAGATTGTCTTAGCTGTACAAAAAATCCAATGGCTCCCATAGGGACACACATCTTACCAGAGAAAACACATACAAGACCACTTATCTACATTTGCTACTCTACACCACCACCCAGCACAGATCAATCCGTAGCAAGACACTTCATCTCCAGAACAAAATGCTTAGCCAATGAACAACACTTAAAAACCGACAACTACACCACTACTCCTAATGTATTAAAGCCAAGTGATTTCCAAAAAAGAAGATTACCCACTAATCCAAAAAGAACCCAAACCAAAAGCCAAGACAGAGAACAAAGAGAATGGCAAAGCCCTTTCATCCCATATATAAAAGGCACTACAGACAAAATCAGCAGATCCTCCACACAAACATTTAAACAGCTATTTCTGCACAAGACAGAAAATATCCACCAATCCTAAGACAACCTAAAGACTAAAAATCGAGTATAGTAACACAAGGAGTATACGAATCCCTTGCATGCCTTGCCCCACCTACATACAGTAGGAACAAGACTAAACAGAAGAATTAAGTGAACGATTGAGAACACAAAAACTTCAATCAGAAAGAGACTGACCTCTTCCCTGGTCCAACACAAAACCCTCAAAGCCACCAGGACATGAAAATTGAACTTAAAAAATACCAGAACCATCGCCAAATACCGAACACTTCAACACAGAATATCAGAGAAGCATAGAGATAGAAAAACGCCTCCACACAGCATTGAATAATGAGATGATACCCCCGTCCTACCAACCATTTGGGAACCTGCTCCTCATTAATAACGAGTAACCTAACTGAAGAATGACACCAGACCCCAACACCCACAAGTGCCACCAGCAAGATGCTTACCCGGCACCACACTTCCAAGCAGAAAAGACTCCATCCACCCACACAGAAGAGGAGACGACGACCACGAACCCCCAGATCGCATAGCTGCATGCCTGACACCACTTACCCCACTTCAAAACCCCTCTGACCCCATATACAGAAGCAACTGAGCACCACATGAATTATGCGTCGGCCACGACCACGACACGAAGCCAAAGACAAACAAGATCCAGCGTCACCAGCTCAAATTCCGCCCAGCAACTAAGACTAACCTGAGCACAGCCAGGGCCCGCACCTAAGGCCAGAACACACCCCAGTCCAATCCAGAACAACAGGCCAACCCCCTACCAATTCAGAACACGAGCCAAAGCCCTCCAACCCAATCAGTCACACCCCCACTTAGCAGTTATAAAGGAAGAAGAGCTGCAAGGCTCATAATTACTCTGAGAAAGCACAGAGCTGAAGAACAAGCCGCCTGAAGATGATGAATGAGACTTCATCGAAACGTTGCCTCGATACTTCCAATTCTACGCGGGAGAAAACCCGAATAATATATATATATATATATATATATAAAATTTTAAAAGAAAAATGTAACTTATATGAAAAAGTTTTAATTGTCTGTTAGTCACAGACAATTGGAAATCTCGCTGGCAGAATGGCTGCGGATTTTCTGTGTCTTCGGTGCTCAGACTGCAGAAAAGAGTATACATTTATTGTTATATTTTTAATCTTTGTATTTGGAATATATACTCTGAACTGCTCCTACAAATTGAAGTCACTTCTTTAAATTGGAGATTGGTATCTCTCCTTGCTCGCTGCAAATCCACTGGTATCTCTCCTTCCTCACTGCAAATCCACATTATTGAATCTTACTTTACTGAAATTGCCAACATTCACTGCCTATGGATGATCATGCTGTTAGATGTTATTCAAAAGTTGAGAAAGTTCACAAATGCGAAGAATATAAATGACTATATGGAGAGTAAGCCTGCTACTGAAGACTTGTTGTCAAGAGAAGAGCAAGAAGAAAAATCAGCCATTGCCATTCCAACCAATTTGGCTTATTTACCTCATGAGCTATGACCTTGCATTACAGGTAGTCCTCCAGTTATGATTACAATTGAGCTCAAAATTTATGTTGCCAAGTGAGACATTTGTTAAGTGAGTTTTGTCCCATTTTATGATCTTTCTTGCCATGGTTGTCAAGTGAATCATCGCACTTGTTAAGTTAGTGACATGGTTACAAAGTGAATCTGGCTTCACCATTGACTTTGCTTGTCAGAAGGTCACAAAAGGTGATCACATGACCTTGGGACACAGCAACAGCCATAAATATTAATCAGTTGCCAAGCATCTGCATTTTGATCATATGATCATGGGGATGCTGCAATGGTCATAACTGGGGAAAATGGTCATAAGTCATTTTTTTCAGTGCTTTTGTAACTTCACTAAATGAACTGTCCTAAGTCAAGTACTACCTGTATTTATTTTCAATACAGTACTACAATTCACAATATTAATTGTAAATCACCTATCAGCAGAAACTGAACAAACCACAATGAACAAACAATGGTTTCACATGACGTATGAATGCACGCCTAGAGCCAAGTTTACAATATCTGCATTTTTATATTATGATCATAGCAAAACCTCATTATGGTCATGGATCAGAATACTCCTTATGTTCTTTTGATATCCAGTATACAATAAATAGCTATGATGACATATAGTTAAAATTGATGTCTATAAAGATTCTCAATCATCCAAATCATGATTGTCCCTCGGGTGTTTTTTTCCAGAAAGCAACTGGACTTTCTTGGTGTTTTCTTTGAAACTGTTTAGCTTTTCATCTAAGAAGCTTCTTCATTTCTAACTGACTGGTATGGAATGGAAGGATCCTTCAAGTAACCTATGTCACAAAAGGAGCTAAAGGCACTTTTAATTGGATCTGAAAAGAGACTTGTAACCAGTTCAGTCTGCAAAGCAGAGGTGTGGCATGTATTCTAACACACACACACACAATTGTTCATGCCATTGCATTTTGCACCAGGTGAAGTTTACAAAAACTCTTCAAGGGCAGATCCATCAAGAGCATCAAGTAGATTTTTCAAAGACCATCAACATATGCAGCTCAATATGCAGGTAAAATCTAGTGGGAGCAGCTTGAATGAAAGTTATACCAACACACATCAACATTCAAGCTGCTTGAAAAATAAGACTGGGGCCGTGATGGGGAAGAGAGCTATGGGTCACCATTCAAACTTTAGAAATCCCAGAAGTCCAGTTTGGTATGGAGACTCTTTTATTTACATCTCAGACCTCCAACAGTGTAAGAGGCTACCTGTTTCATCTTTGGAGTGCTCTATTGTTTATGTGCTCTGTGAAAATTATTTCATCTACATTATTGGCCTGTGATATAACATATGTATGCAATGACAAAAAACAGAGAAAGCAGAAATCACAGAAACTTTCTTTTGCCTCTGATATATAAAGCTTCTCAAAGCTGAGGTTAGTGTTGAAGAACAGCCAGAAGCAGAATGTTGTTTTTTTTTCTGACAACAAAGATAAACTACTCACAAAATAAGTTAAGTGGAGTGTATTATTCTAGTTGCTGTTGCTCGTGATTTATTATCTTTGACAGCAGTGAAATGTATACAGATAAAAAAGCAGTAGGTGAAGAGAAACAGGGCTAAATAGTGAAAAAGTTAGATTCTCCAAATTAGGGGACCCTCAATCCTTGGACTGGCACCGGGCCAAGACATGCCAGCAACCAGGCCATGTAAACAAGTGAAGTCGCATACACAGGATGCAGGCAGCACACAAAACCATGCCCCCTCCGGGCCATTGAAAAGCCTCTTTCCACAGAACTGGTGCCTGATGCCCAAAAGATTGGGAGCCACTGCTCTAGATCAGAAAATTTCAGAGCTAAACATGGTGGCTATTTCTTCACACAAAAAACAAATCAATGTTATGGACAATTCTGATGATGAATATCACAGATGTTGAAGCATTGCTGAAAGAGACAATCTGTTTACAGGGTCTGCATCAGAGAAATAATTTTTTAAAAAAATCTTTACAATAATGAGCAACATCCATCTTCTGTAGTCTTTATGGAAAAAGTATGATGGGAGGTTTTTTAAACAGCAGTTGGAATCTAGCTGAAAATTAAAACTGCTTATCATGTGGATTTTCCTTTCCATGCAGTTCAGAAATCCAGCTGTATTTTTAATTTTTTCCAAAATTTTCCAACACGGGTCTATATTCTTTTGGAGAAGAAGAATATTTGGAAAAGAAAGCAGAAAGGTCAACTTCGGAAATCAATCAAAAATTAAAACTACCCAACAAATCTCATTTGACAGCAAAACATCAAACATTTAAATGTTTTTTCAAGGGGCTTTAATTATTGTTGTTTATCCTGGGATTATGGATTTGTTTCTATATGGATCGGGGCTTTTTATCTTTTTTGTTTGTTTATCCAGTAGTTGCAGAAAAGTTCACTGGCCTAACTTCAGCTCATGTAAACTGGTAGCAGTAACACTTAATGAAACAGTTTTTGTGCTATTAACAGAAAAACCTGTTAATGGATTTTCGTGGGAGGATAGCAAAGCCAAGGTACAGTGATGACAACAAGTGGGTTTAGAAGACAACCATCTTGGATAACCAGCAAACACAATGGGATATAAATAGGGCAGAGATGGGATTTGTATTTCTCAATTTTTACCTTACTTCCTTTTGCAGCCAGGACTTTATGAGGAGGTGCTGAAGAGTCAGTGCTATTGAAGTTAATATAGTGTGAATTGTTTGATAATCAGTGTTCAATTTTTATTACAGAATCGCCTCAAAATTGTTCAAAGATTGTGAAGGATGTCAAAATCTACAGTCCCACACCAGAAATCACCACTGGAGGAAAAGTGACATTGGTGTGCTACTGGGAGACAGATTGTCTGCCAATGAATTACATCTTATTTTTAAACAAAGGAAAAGTGCAAGGTCCTGCACCACAGAGCATGAAGAAACAAAAAGTTGTGTTTAACATTACAATCCATTCCAGCAGTCAACTGGGTCCATATAAGTGCAAAGCTGAAAACAAATATGAGGCAGTGTATAGCTCAGGTTTCAACTTTACATTAAGAGGTACATGTTCTATTTCCTGTTGTGTTTTAGTGGTAGCTTTTGGGGTGTTAGTTTGTTTCAGGGTTTATGCTCTAGATATTTATTTCCAAAGAAATTGGGGAATTTTTAAATATAATTCCACCTAATTATTATCTCCATCACTGTAGCTGAACAAAGGCTCTACACTACATTTGCTCCATAAATAAGTAAATATATGGAAAACGCATAGAGAATGAGATATATCAATACTGGGAGCATCTCCTAGCCAAGTGAAAAGAGTCTGGAGTAGATGAAAAGATTGCCCAGTGAAGAAGAATACTAAAGTTGTAAGTTAGCAAGGTCTCTAGGACTAGGTTATTTCCATTCTTAACCTAAAGCAAGAAATTAGATTTTTCATAGCTTTGTTTTTAAAAATGTGATAATAGATTATTGTTAAAATAGTAGAATATGAAAGAAAACAATAAAAATAACAATGAATTATGAAACATAATATTATATATATTATATATTATATAATTATATAAATATTATATAATTTTACATGGGATAAAACCCGAATAACCAAAGATCCACATACAAATACCCACGAAAACTTCAGAAAACATATATATATATATCTATATATAATATAATATATATATATATATATATATAATATAATATATATATACTATATATATTTTAATATAATTGCGGGTACTTAATTTGTTGCTGTCTTTAGGTTCCTTCGGGATTAAATCCCACAGTCAATTGTACGTGTTTGTTAAGATTGTAGCAGCGTTTCAGCAGCACATCTCATCTGCGTCATCAGGCCCTCTGTATGGATGTGTGTTCACAGCTTTTATATAAAATTCCGAGGCTGGTCGCTGTCCTGATTGGCTAGGAGCCGGGTCTGTGGTTCACTGGGACTTGGAGTTTTGATTGATTGGTGTTTCTGGTTATTTTTTGTCTGGTTTTTGTGGCTTGATTGGATATAGGCAACACTCTGTTTCTTGTGTTGAGAGGCTTTCAAGCTGCAGCTTGGCTTCATGTGAACAAGGACGGCTGCTAATTCAATCAGAAGCTATAGGTTTCACCTGGGGTGACCTGGTTAGGGGGGTGTTTGAGATTGGAGCATCAAGAGGAAGTCTGTCTGTGACTGCAGAGTGTTTAGTCTATTTTGTGGTGTGAGAGATCTTTCTATTTGCAGAGTGCAGTTTGTCAAATGATTGAACAGTCTGCTGGAATCATCTTCTTCGTATTCATAGCTTTTCCAGGTCTTTTTTCAATCTCTATGGCTTCTATGAATGATCTTGGTTGAGGGTGATTTCTATAGTGGCTAGGGTTTAGTGCCATTGAAGTTGATGTTGTGAGTTTTCTTTGTACTGGGACTTGAGTGAAAGAATAGAAGTGGAAAGACTGCTTGTAAGTTTGACGTGGTTTCACTATATCACTCAAGTCCCAGATAAAGAAACTCTTGAAATCATACAAAAAATAAATTACCAACCAGCTAAACACCTCATGGAACTAACAGACACTGCTAACCAACACATATTTTCAATATACAAAGGACCAAAAAGTTATTAAACGAAGCCAAAACTGGTGAAAGGACGCCCCATGGGGATCCACGCACTGTCGACCCGTCATTTGCAAAACGCTGCTTCATTGGAGAATCGAATCAAGCCCTGAGCTATGCACCCACAAACCCAACTCATCGCTAAGATACGCATCGATGACACATTTTGTTGATTTGGCCATGGAAAAGAAAACCTAAACAATTTCCTAACACACCTAAACAGCACACACCCCAAAATCAAGTTCTACCATGGAAACGGAAATAAAACAAAGCAATTCCTAGCAATTCCTCAGATGTCCTTACTACAAAAAAAACAGATGGCTACTGGGACACAGCGCGTATACCAAAAGAAACACACAGCAAACCGACTACAAAACCCAACGCAAACAACAATCCACCACCATCCAGCACAAAAATGCCGTGGCCCAAACACACTAATTACCAGAACCAAAACGCCTGGCAGACAGACAATATAAAGACTGAAACTATGCACCCTGAGCCTAAAGGTATTCGACGAGCCAACGGTTCCACAAACAAACAACTGTATACCCTGAAGAACCCAGAAAAAGAGACCACAGATAAGAGACTGGCACACAGACCTATGGAACAGCTCCTGCGATAGATAAAAGATACTACAGACAGAATCAGGTAAGATACAACACAGACATCACATTCACAATCCTTCAAAACAGAAAAAAAATCAGCATCTAACACCACAAGACAAAACATTGACTGGAATAACCAAGGCATACATACGAAGTTCCCTGGTCATCCATCTGGGCCACGAATTTGGACAGACCAAGAGAAGAATAAGTACCCACCTGGATGACACAAAAATGCAGTAAAAAAGCTGCTGGAATACACCTCCTCACTAGTCCACACACGATTAAGAACCCAGGTCACAACAATCAACTTCAATGGCCAACTAAAACTCTAGCAAGAAAACGCCCAGCCACAGAATCATCATACGAGATTGAAAAAAAGACCTGAAAGCATGAATAGTAGAATGATTCAAGAGCTGTCAATCATTTGAATGCACTCAATAAAAAGAAATATCCACACACAAACAGGACAAACACCTGGGGCACAAAACAGAGCTCCCTCTATACTCGCAGCATAAACACACCGCTACCAAGGCACGCCAGATGAAATGCTTAGCTATTCCTAATAGATAATAGCCAGTCCTTTCACACGAAGCCAAGCTGCACTGAAGCTCCAACACAGGAACACAGTGTTGCCATCTACATTTTGTTTTTTCAAAAGCCACAATAAAGACAGATTAACAACCAGAACACACAACAACAAACTCCAGTATCAGTAACACAGACCGAAGAATCGCCAACCAATCAGGATGTAGAAAAAACAATGCATGCCAACAATAATAGGCTAGCTCAGAAATTTAAAACAACGGGTGTGAGGACCCTGGACCTCACATACAAATCAAATACAGAAGCATGAATGATGGCAAGATGAGATTCTGACTGAACAGTTTGCTACGAACTTTAAAGCGAGATACTACATATGAGCTACAACTGTAAACAGACTACAATGACGTGGGATAATACCCGAAGGAAGCTAAACAGCACATATATATATATATATATATACTCCTTGGTGATGTTTGGCCTTGATGTTTTCTTGCAGATATTTCATTACACAATTACCCAATCTATTATATCAGGGGTGTCAAACTCATGTCACCACAGCGGTGTGACATGATGTATCCGGACTTTTTCCCCCTTCGCTAAACCAGGTGGGGGTGGGGCCAGCACGTGACGCATACGGCCCTATGGGCTGTGAGTTTGACACCCCTGTATTATATAATGATGTTGCCTAGTTCATAATGAAACATCTGCAAGAAAACAACCAAGCTCAGAGAGCACAAAGTCCTTCACAGTTCAGAGAGCCATAAATATTATCTTCTATGGACAATAATATATATCATTAAAATGTAAGAAAGTAGTGAGTATATATATATTTTAAAACACAGTGAGAAAACTTTCTAGAAACAATCCTGTCTGTTCCATCCATTTGTGCCCCAAACTGCTAACCACAATTTAAATATTTATGTTTTACACCAAACAATGATTGTTGCTGGTTTCTGTGTTAGTCTTAAAAACAATATTACGAAAGAGGAAAAGCATGTTTAGGCTGGTAGTCATAGCAGCCGAGACAAAGGAAATACCCATTTCTGGCTCCCCGCCCCTGGTTTTACTGAGTGAAAATAATAACTCACAATAAAAAACTGAGGGGAGAATAGTAACCAGACCAGAAGAGGTATTCAGCAGGTTCTGACTGGTTCTGGAAAACCGGTAGCAGAAATTTTGAGTAGTTTGGAGAACCAGTAAATACCACCCCTGACTGGCTCCGTCTCCATCTATTCTCTGCCTCCCCAGTCCCAGCTGATCAGCTGGGTCTTCTTTTGTTGCCCTACACAGGAGAATGGAGCTGGAAAGCAGGCTAGTGGGGTGGGGAGGGAATGGGATTTNATGTACAGAATAACAAGTAACAAGGATATGCACATGGAAACATTTATGAGAGTAGTTATGAATAATTATTCAGCCACACACAGATACACTAAACTGAGTTAAAGTTTACTTTAAGAAATAGCACAGTCCAATAAACCGTCCAGGTCATATACATTTAACAGTCCAAAGAATATCCAATTACAAAGTCTTCTTACTGGTTGCCTGTGTCATTTACAGTAAACAAAGATATCAATGTATAAGCACAGCATAAATATAACAGAGAACCTTAGATAGTAACCGAATGTCAGAGAGAGCAGCTATGATCTCTAGCTCCCTCTTATGGTAATTTGCAATATAATCAACCAATTGGAATATAGTATAAATCAATACTGTGATTTTGTCTTAAAGCTACAAACATACATTGTTGGTTTATATATTGTCAACCCAACTAATTGGTGTACAGATTCCTAACACCCTGCCATGCCCACCAAGCCACGCCCACAGAACCAGTAGTAAAAAAAAAATGAATCCCACCACTGATATAAATCAGACCATCAGTCCAGCTAACTCAGTAGTAGCCATACTGATTGCCTGAATCTCTCTTGGATTTCAGATAGGAATCTTTCCTTAGACCTTGTCCAGATGTTAGTTACGAATTGAGGAACTTTCTACATGCCAAATACACAAGCCACAGCTATCGTTCCCCCAGGAGTAGGGAGTGAATGGAGATTTTACATTATCCTTCCCCTACCATGCCCACCAAGCCACACCACACCCACCAAGCCATGCCCACAGAACCGGTAGTAAAAAAGTTTGCACCCCACCACTGAACCAGACCAATCATATTTCCCAGTTCTCGCTTCATCAAAAATCAATGTTAAAGTCACTCTCTGCCTGTATTTATCTTTTATCTCAATTACTCTTACATACAACTATACATAACATTAATGGGGTCCTCACATGTTTCTGTTAGAAAAACACTACTTTGTAGAATTCTACTTGGTAAATGTCAGAAAAGAAACAAAACAAGGACCCAGGTTCTTCCTCCCCATTAAACATACTGTATTTTATTTTCTAGATTATGAATAGTTATAAGTCACTGGTGTGTTTATTTTTTGTTTGAATCTAATCCCAGTGAAATAAATCAATTTATTTATGAAGTTGCACAGTTTTGTATACTATTAGAGGGTAATAGCATCACAACATTTGAAAACTTCTACATTAAGCCACCATGTATTTCTTTTACTTTAGCTTAATGGAATCCTTAATGAGACACTATGATTCTAAATCTTGATTTACAGCGTACTACCGAGATTAAAACTGGTCAAGATTTAGTATAATATATTTGTCAAGCCACTGATTTTGGTCCTTTTATGAATACAGCAGAGTTTACTTAGGTTCAGGAATTTGCTGTCTCTTAGCTGAGCTAGATAGGTGAAGTTTTGCTGGATAGTCTGTCCCTCTTTGTCTGCACCCCATATCTCTTTAAATCTTGCTCCTGAGAGTGGAACATCTACACTACTTGGGGACAACAAGAAGGGGAAAATCTTCAGACAGAAGAGAAAATTGATGAAAATTGCTGCTATCCATGGGTTTTTTAAATTATTATTCTGTTTAATTATGTCCAATTCTCAGCAACTATCTGGACAAGTCCCTGCAATTTTTTTTAGCAAGCTTTTTCAGGAGTAATTTGCCATTGCCTCTTTCCTAGGTCTGAGAGACTGACTGGCCCATGCTCATCCAGCTGGCTTCATGCTTAGGAGTTAAAACTTATCATCTCCTGGTTTTTAGCCTGATGGCATAACCATTACACCAGTGGTGGGATTCAACTTTTTTTACTACCAGTTCTGTGGGCGTGGCTTGGTGGGCGTAGCAGAGAAAGGATACTGTAAAATCTCCAATCAGAGGTGGTATTTGCCGGTTCTCCAAACTACTCAAAATTTCCGCTGCCGGTTCTCCAGAATTGGTTAGAACCTGCTGAATACCACCTCTGCACTACACCAAACTAAACTAATAAGCAGTAATTGGGGAAAGATCAAGTTTAGGATCCAAGGCCTTGCTGTTTAGTTAATTTAAAATGTCATCATACTGAATGAAAAATACTCATGTTTTTTTCCTTTTTCTTGCAATAGAAAATAATAATTTAGTGGTTTTCATTGTGCCTCCTCTCATTCTCCTGCTGCTTTTGATTGCAGCAATTGTGACAATTCGACTATTGATCCTTCCTTGGTGTAAGGCAAGTGAGTATTGGCTGGGCTTGGTTTATATTTACATTCTTTTTATCAGAAGTGTTTGGTATCCCACAAATTTAGAGAATAGATGCATACATATTATGTAACATGAGCTAACAGCTTTAATTTCCTTTACTTTTAAATTAAATTTAAATTAAATGTAATTGCACACAATTATAATCTGTTCAGGCAACATGATAGTTTTGTGACCTGTTCTGCCTTCCAGTGGGTTTCCAGGTGCAATTGAAGATGTTGGAGATCACCTATAAAGTCCTATAGGGGAATCATATGTTGCAGAAGATCCTCCCATTTATAATTCAAGTTTAATTAAAGTAGCAATAGCACTAGCACTTAGACTTATATATCACTTCATAGTGCTTTATAGCACTCTCTAAAAAGTTTACAGAGTCAGCCTATTGCCCCCAGCAATCTGGGTCCTCATTTTACTGACTGTGGAAGGATGGAAGGTTGAATCAATTTTGAGTCCTGTCAGGATCGAACTCTAGACTGTGGGCAGTTTTTGCTTGCAATACTGCATTCTAACCACTGTGCCACCAGGGCTCCTTGGTGGTATGACATATCATAAATAGGATTAACTATTAATATAATTTAAGGAAGAAATCAAATTTTGTAGTTTAACTAGCCAACTATACTCAAAACTTTTGAGAGATTGCATATGACCTTGAAGACTCAGATTGAGCTCACTTCTGGTTTTCAGCTGGCAATCCCAGGATTTCATTTGATTTCATTTATATGGCCACTCAACTCACCAATGAAACTTTTTGAAGCTAATATGGCATTAAATTTTTTTTAATGAATATCAACCAACATTGTGGTAATGAAATACACAGTGTCACCTCCCAAGACAAGTACATCTAATATCCTGAACTAAACGATAAAAAAACCAGTTTTTGCTGACTTCTGAAAGGTTATCAGAATTAGGGCCAGTGAATTGTTTTGGGCAGGGGGGATGATTTTTACAAAGAGCAAGAAAAAGTACATTTCTTAGGTCCAACCAGATGACCTTGGTTTAAAGAGAGGACCCCAAGCACTCCAGCCTAGAATAGTATCTGGGATGGGACAATACAGCTGGAGACAGGTGGTCTCACAAACATCAATTTCGTACCACATGGGGCTTTGTAGGTTGTTCCGTCCGGAAAAACGTGCGGTAGACCAGGTTCCAGTAAACAAGTCTTTATTTCAAACAAGCAACAGTAATGGAACCGTTGTCTAAAGCCGCGGCAGCCCTTTTTATACAGGCTTGCCTGCCGGCTTATAGCCAATGACGTTTCTTTAACTTTGCCGCC
>BHFT01045973.1:0-13798 GCA_004320025.1 Laticauda laticaudata | reverse complement strand
ATTCTCCCCCGGAACCCCTTTGGAGGTGTCATCCGCTTCCATCCACTGTCATCTGCTAGGCTTCCTATGAACATCCGCTTAACATCCTCACGACGTACTACCCACATCGTTCTTTTCCGTTCTTTTCCGTTCTGTTTATACAAATTTTCATTATAGCCAGAGACCTCAAGCGCCCTCGGCTGTGGATCATACGAATGGCTTACTTTTTGATATGAATTTGTTAGCCACCTATTCCCTGCATCATCTCAGAGTTGATAAATAACCCTGACATATGCATGTCATAAGCAAATGATCCAAATATGTTATTAGCATTAATATTTAAATTCTGACATTTTTTATGAGAGTTTTTGATTTTGAAGCAACTGATAAGGGTTGCTGTTTTCTTCCTAAGCCATCATTAACTATGAATTTCAGAGAATTCTTGGAGAAGGGGGGAGTTGAGTTAAAACAATATTTCCCTATTGCCTTCCTAGCACAGGGGCTCTCAAGAAGAACAAGAAGGCCTCTTCCCCAACACAACTAGCTCATCCAATCCCCAGAGACCCCTTTATGTGGAAAAACTATTTGAGTGCTAAAATAAGTAATAATAAAAAAGAAAGTTGGCCTCAACTAAGAGAAATCTCATATCCAGTTAATTGAGCCCCCATGTTACAGAATGCTTATAGAACAAAAGGGGACAGGGAGGTGTGTTTTTTTTCCACAGATGCCATGTAAACATCAAATCCAGCCAAATTTCAGTTTCAATCATTTCCAGAGGTAACTGCATTTAGCCTTTTGGTCCTTGAGAGATGTTCTTCTATAATGTGCCAGTTCTTTTGTCTCTTTTTTTCCCTCCCTTTTTTGTACTGGAAACTGCTTACAATATTTATTGTTTACAGAAAAAATGAAATTATTGACTTCCAAACAGCAGAGGGCATCAATAGATTAGCCTGTGAAAGAACATGAAATCTAACCACATTTTGTTTTACAAACTGTTCTTGCATCTTCATTAATAGATGCAAGTTCATTTGCCAGATTAGGTAGGTATGTCTGGCTACATGGTCAGGCAACCATGAATCTACTGAGCATGATTACAGGCAACACAAAAGCAAAGATATTACGTCTACTCCCACCACCCTATTTCACAGTATTATATGTCCTGCCACCATAATGTCTTATGTCAGTGGTTCTCAACCAGTGGTCTGCAGATCCTTGTCTGGGGGGGAGGTGCGAGGGGGGCAATATCACCAGAAGAAGTCCATGGAGAAATATTATGATTTAAATCTTGAGTTAAGACTTAGGGGTCTTAGTTAAGATTCAAGGTTGCATGACCATGTAGCCAGACATACCAACCTAATCTGGCAAATGAACTTTCATCTATTAATGAAAAAATATTTAAAGGGGGGGGGGGTCCCTGGTGAAGAAAAGGTTAAGAACTCCTGTTTTATATCCTCATTCAGTACCCAGAAAGTTATTCTTAGAGCCTTTCCATGCTTACATCTCATTATAGTATAAACCTATCTCGACTTTATATGTTTTCTCTTTTCTCTTGTATCCTCTTCTTTGTACTGGCAATCCAGAAATACAAAAGTGAAGTGATCTATTTAGGACAAAGTTCCCCAACATTTTCGTCTTTTGAGACCAGTGGGAGGTAGGAGAGGGAATGGTTCCGTGTGCACAGTGGACAAGTGTGCACATGTTTGTAGCTCTATTTGCACAAGTGGCAAGATGTGAACATGCGCTCACACAAATGGGGAATATGCATGTGCACTCGCTGTTTGTGCAAGTAAGGACGCACATGCACACATGCCACTTCCATGGCCCAGTTCCAAAAGGCTCAAGACCCGGAAGTGGGCCGCAGCCTGGGGGTTGGGAACCAGTGATGGGATTCAAATTTTTTTACTACTGGTTCTGTGGGCATGGCTTGGTGGGCGTGTCAGGGGAAGGACACTGCAAAATTTCCAGTCAGAGGTGGCATTTGCCAGTTCTCCGAACTACTCAAAATTTCTGTTACCAGTTCTCCACAACTGGTCAGAACCTGCTGAATACCACCTCTGTTGGGAACCCCTGGTTTAGGAGTCCAATAAGCCACTTCTGTGTGTGCAGGGCCAACAGAGATTCCATGAGGTGGCTGGAGTGGCAAGCAGGTAAAATTCTGGTAAACTGATGCTTTGTAACTGGCTGGGTCACAGCAGGCAGCTATTTTGTGAACAGGCAAGCCCTCCAAAGCAACCAATTTGTGAGAGCACTAACAACACATATTCAGAATTCCAAATGTCCCCTTCCCAAAACACTTGAAGACCTTCGATGCAATAGTAATGACCAGATTTTGACATGGGGAATAAATATATCGTTGCCAACCGTCTGCCAGTGCCACATACGTGTGTCATGAAGCGACTCCGCTGCCAGTAATGAATTATTACAAATGAAATACTTTTAAATGCTGCTCTTAAATCTTAAGAGGCTTTTAAGATGCATTCCAATACTGAAGATCTGTGAGTGAAGCCCAGTTTTGGGTGGTGTCATGGGGAGAGCATCAGCAGTACAAAGAAAGAACCCAATTAAACAATATAACATATCTCTTTTATCTATGAGTTGACTTCCATAAACAACCCCAGACTTCCCACATCACAGACTATAGAACATGGTTTCATTTAGTATGCCAAACTGCATCACATCTCAGAAAAATAAGAAGCACTCCAAAGGACAAAATAAGTGAAGACATGCATTTCCTGCCCATAAGAAGCTTACACAGTTGAAAGGCAATGACAGTTCATTTTAGGACACAAAAGAATTGCTTGGGCTATGAGTGGACAAATTTGTTTGCCATATAAGGGAGCTGATACCAGAAGGAAAGAGCAAGTCAGTTGAAGATGGAAGGAGAGTTGCTTACATTTCTTCACATGGTCATAGTTTTGCAGCCCTATCAGGCAACACGCTGGAGCTGGGATACCCCTGAACAAGAGATAGTTCCAAGCAAGCATGAGTGTGTTGCCCGTACAATGTTTTGTTGTTTGCTGAGTTGTGCCATGAGAGAAACCCTTCCCCTTTGCCTATGATGGAGTTATATCTTTTTTAAAAAAAACAACAAGAAAAGGGCATCACCAGACAACCACATGAAAGCACGGTCTGGCAGTCCTTGAGCCAAAAGAAAAAGATTGCTAGCAATTTTGCTGCCCCAGCAAGCCCTTGTCTTGGATAACAAACTTAGTGAGGAGTGCTGTCCTTACAATTTTAAATCAGTGACACAACCAGAAGAACATGGTTCTTTTTCAACTGTCTGTGCAGCACTCCACTAGTCCTGTGTTCAAAACACAGGTTTAGCACTTTTCCCAGGGCACTGAGGCCACATTTTTTTAAAAAAAGCAGGTCCACCATCCTTTCAGAATACAGTAATTTAAACCTGACTATGTTAGGTGTTACACAGATTGGTTATAGGCAGGTGGTTCTCATTTATTGGACACCACTGGGACTCAGTCATTAAGGAAGGTGGTGGCTAAGCAAAATTGTGACTGTTTGTCTATCTTACTTCAGATTTCCTTTGCTTTACAGAATTGCAAAAGTTGTAAATGTGAGCATTGGTCATGAAGTTTCTTTTTCATCACTGCTATAACTGGAACAGTTGCTTTTGACTAGTTACAAATGAGATAGTCATTTGCCTGTATATAATCAGACTTTGTAAGACCTAACATGGTTCTTAGAAGTTCAAAAAACAGCATCCAGAAATTATGGAATCAATGACTCTGCATGAACCAGGTGTCTCGTCTCTCCTGCCATACAAGTAAAAAATGGTCTTGGAGAAGAATTCCGACTAAACTGGCTTAAGAAGATGGTGCCCATATCAGCCTAAAATGGCCAATGGCACTTGAAAAAATAACTGCTTCAACCATCCGTGCTCTCAATGAAGCATCCCAAATCATACTGACAGCTGGGAGATACTGAAAATATTATCTTGAAAAGTTATCTTTAAGCTGCCTCAGCGATGAGATGGAAATGAGATGAAGACAATGTTGTGAAGCTGCTTTACATAAAACTGTCTACCAGGACATACTCATACTGTGAATAGGAAATAAGGATGATCCCCAAGTTTTCAGTAATATAAGCCCTAAGCTGGCTCGGTTTAACTAAATCTCAAGTTGAAACAACTATGACACTGTGCATTTTTCATAAGGTTGAGGAAGTGTCCTAATCGTGGTAGGAGCAAAGAGATGTATCCTTCATGCTAAATTTCATTATATACTTGATAATATCCTGCTCCTAAGTTGCAGAGTTTTGAAAACACCGTAATGGATCATTATTTGGACAGACCAGCTTTCTAAGTTCTTCAAAAAAAAGTATCCAGCATTTGTTCACATCCACTATTGACTTATAGATCGTAATTTAGGGAACAGAGCTGTTCTGTGTTGTCTGCAAATTGAATTTCAGTTTAGAAAAAAGGTCTTGGTTCTGCCCTTATCATGCTAGACATATAAATAATGAATCAAAATTTTCCTTCATTTTTCCCAGGTGGATTTCAAAGTCACAATTCCTGCTTGCAACACCATAATCCATTAGATTCAATGAAATAGATTTGAAGCAACCCTCACAAGACAAGTAACATGTCCATTTGGGGCACCTGTTGGCTTGCCTAAAAATATTTGCTATATACCTGACATCCTTAGGCAGTAACTGTTATCATTACCTTTTCAGCTATGGCTTCTGTATTTCTACAGGTTTTAATCATCCTAGGAATGCTTTTTCATTCCCCAACCAGGTTCCACAAAGTGACTAGATAGGACTAAATCACTTAGGCATTCCAGGTCCTTTTTGTGGTTTCCAGAAAGAGACAAATAAATTCCACACTCCCACAGAACAGACAATTTGTGGGCAGATTATTTTTCAGTGGTGAGCCACTATAAAATTATCAACATAGCAAAAGTGTATCTGGATAACTCCCATTGACTGGATGGAAGATGTCTTTGGAATTACAGCTTGGCTTTTTGATCTTTTGGACCCAGGAAGAACCTGCCTGCCTCCTGCTAAATGAAGAGAAAGGCAGAAACAGTGAGATGATAGTACTGTTTTCCTACATTTCATTAATTAGAGCTTCGGTTCAGACTGCAGCAAAAGTTACGGATGCTATTTGTAGCTAAGTAGCTGATAGCACTGAAAATACACAATAAAGAACGTTTCCTGTATTTGCTGTACCCACTAAAAAATATCTCTGATAATTTACCCAAGTGACCAAACAAGGCTCATTAGGAAACATTTCCTCTCCCCTCCGCATGTAGCAACCTGCCCATTAGATGCACATTCCTGTATTATCTTCCTACTCAGGGCAGAGAAGAGGGTTTTTGCAGTCCTAATTATTTGATCTCCCTTCCCACCCAAAGGCTCCCTGCTGCCTAACTGTTCCCTGGCCAACACTGTACACATTCCAGGGTCTCTGTTTGTGTTCTCTCCTCTGTTTTGTTATGGGCTGAGTGATTGCGGCTTTTTTTTTTTTTTTTNTGATTGCGTTTTTTTTTTTTTTTTAAACCTAATGGAGAAATGCTACCATAAAAGGGCCTACTCCTAGCCTTCGGGGCTGGCCCTGATCCACAAAGCGCAAGGAATGTTCTGCTTGGACCCACTTGTGAGTTACAAACTGGGAGAGATTTTGGCTCAGGGAAGAGATCATGTTTACACAGCATCTCCAGGCAGTTGCACAGAGAAGGTCAACATTTCAGAAGCATCACTGTGGGGTTTTACTGTACACCTGCCTTTAGCTCCTCTCCTTCATGGATTTCTTCTTCCCTTTAGGGTTTATGTCTTCAAATCGTGATTGAATCATGTGAAATTTGGGCAGCAAATAACACATTTCTTCACTGAGATAGTTTCTCCCTGGATAAGATTCCCCAAACCATGGCAGCAGGACCCCACAGTGATGCTTCTGAAACGTTGGGAACAGTTAGGCAGCAGGGAGTCTTTGGGTGGGAAGGGAGATCAAATAATTAGGACTGCATGGACACCAAGAAAACAAATACCACCAATATGATAACCTGCTCCTGATTTGCTGAGATAATTCATTCAGAGAAGAATGTGAAAATTGCTTAATGGATCATTATTTGATCAAGCAAAACAGCAATAGCAATAGCACTTAAACTTATATACCTCTTCACAGTGCTTTACAGCCCTGTCTAAGTGGTTTACAGAGTCAGCATACTGCCCCCAGCAATCTGGGTCCTCATTTTACCCACCTCGGAAAGATGGAAAGCTGAGTCAATCTTGAGCCTGATGAGATTTGAACTGCCAAATTGCAGGCAGCCAGCAGTCAGCAGAAGTAGCTTGCAGTACTGCACTCTAACCACTGCACTATTGTGGCTCATCGAATGCTTCTTACATTCTTAAAAAAGGACCCAGCATTCATTCAAATCCACCATAAATATATGAATAGTAGCCTTCAAAATAGCCATGACAAGCCCACTTAACCTTCTCCAGATTCTCCAGTTTTGGGGTATCTGGTGAATTCAGCACCATGCCTGGCCAAAATAAGATCTGATAGAAAAGTTCATGCCTTCTTCCTTTCCCAAACTTTTTAAAATCAGTTTCCCTCCCATGTCAAATATTGGCCTCAATCTTCCCCTGGGTCAGGAACATAAGAAGGAAAGAAAGATCTTTATACCTAAAGCTTCCCACAATCCATCCATACTTTTCCCAACATCAGAGTTCCAATATCAAGAAAGAAGAAATTATGGATTTTGGTTACAGGACTGAAGCTCAGCTACTTGAAACAAGCCAATTACTCTGTTTTATTTTTATTTATTGACCGCTAGAGTTAGTCTCTTGTGGGTTTTCAGCTGCTTTTAATTTATTTTAAATGGATTCTAAGGATTGATTATTGTCATTATGTTTTTATATTTGAGAAGTAGGGGCAGCAACTCCTCTTTTGGAAAGGAATATCGGGGCACACATTCCTTAAATAATACAACAGCTAAGGGACATTACATAAACAGTGATTCTCCTTTGTTGTGAAGTATTATGTAGCCCTTATAAAGTACCATCTCCAGTATATTCTGCAGAATTAAACAAATATGTGTAATTGTATATGAAGACATATGCTGCTTTTCCAAAATCATTTTTGTAATAAATTAGAAGAACATGTAACAATATAATTTTATAACCAAACCACATAGGCACACACCCACAAGAAAAGCTTGGCATTTTCTCCTACAAGAATGTGGTCCAGATAATAAGGGCCTTTTACGAACTTGCTTCAACTGTATATCTCTAACCTTAGATGGAAATATCATATGCTTTATGTTCCGTTCGGAAATAAGGTGTGTGAGACCGGGTTCCCACAAACAGCTCTTTTATTTACAAGTAAAGCAGCTAGTAACAGAACAACAGCCTAAGCCGCAGCAGCCCTTCTTACAGCGGCTTGCTCACGGCTTGTGGCCAATGACAGTAGTTTAAGTCTTCCCACTGTCCGGCAGGCCAATCAGAATGGTTCCTAAGTAACCAATCCGAGAACGGCCTTCTCGGCCAATCAGTTTAAGGTATTTGGAGTCTACCAAGTTCTATACACAACACTTTAGTTCTGAAGATTACTCAAGTAAAATATTAACAAAAATAAGGGTCAGTGATAGTAACTTTACTAATCATATATTTGCCAATGAGGCTGACAGATAGCTATATCCACCTTTTGTAAGTTTATAACATTTTCCCCTGTATTTTGTACATACAAAACTTGTCAAGTTAGCATACAAGTATTACGGCATGAACTACTGGAAAGAATTTTCTCAGATGTTAATCAAGGACTTAAAAGTGGAGCTTAAAGGACAGAGGGGAAAATAAAAGATTGTACCAAAATGCAAAATAAATTCTAAATATCAATCCATTAATCCACTTTATAGCAACAGTATAAAACAAAAATCCCAACTGAGTTTGTGTATTATTCTCAGTTGTGTTGGAAGCTCACCAGAACTGTTCTTCCTCCCAATGAAATCATGCATTATTATTACATAATTAATCCTGGTGAGTCTGAAGAATCAAATGAGGCATGTTTCCCTGAAATTTATCTAACATAAAAATGTCCCACAGATGTCAAAAATCTATCATACAGCCTCTGAATCTGCAACTATATTTACAAACATAGTGGTGGTAATTAATTTCCACTTCATCTCATGCAATCAAGAGCCAATGTGATAAATCCTGGCAGCTTTGTCCCTTCTTCATAACAACAGATTAACGCATCCCAATGAAACAACCAGGTTAGGGACAGAACCCTAACAGAGAAAATCTATCCATGATCACAGAATTGACATTGAATTTATAACACGAAATCAATCAATCAATTGGAACATGTACAAACTGAGGAAAAACAGAAACCCCAATCAAGAAGGTCATCTTACTGGCTAATAGAGAGGATTGAGAGAATCACGAGGGACACAGATAATACCCCTCTATCTCATGGATTGTTTAAGGCCTCACTACACAGAAGAATATCAAAATAAAGACACTCATTGCACCACTGGCATCAGAGGGGATCATTAGTTAGCCTAAGGCAGGGGTGTCTAACTCACAGCCCATGGGCTGGATGCATCACATGCTGGCCACGCCCACACCTGGTTTAGCAAAGGGGGGAAATCACAATATTGTCATGTGACACCGCCGGGATAACATGAGTTTGACACCCCGGGCCTATGGTGATACTGTTTCATCTATTGTTATAATTGGCTTGTTTTATTATTTTAAACCTCAGATGAACTGGCAACAAGATGTCATTGCATTTGATAAGTGCATTTATTGTGCAAAATCCAAGTTAGTGACCCGATTCCTTTTTTGGTTCTGGTAATACAGTGTAAGTCTTCAGACAGAAAATATTAAACATTTGATAAATGTATAAGTTCAGCTAAAGAAAAAGGACATTTACAGTGTCTACAGAATGTAGAATGAATACAATTCCTTGCTCCAGACTCCAAAATTAATACAATAATTTCATGTTATGTATTTGGACTTTAGGGATGAAATTTCTCAAACAGAAAATGAAATTCAGTTTCTAGTGACAGATTCTGGAGCAGGTTTTGAAAACCTGCTGGAAATGGAAGAGGAGACAGAGGAAGAGTATGGGCAGTCATTTAACCATGTAAGATAGGAAGAGAATACCAAGATGCCATTGTTATTCCCACTGAGGAGATTCTCATCTTCGATTCCAAATTCTAATCTGCTTAAGAAGGTTCCCTTTCTTGGACTTTATATAAAGGAGAGGTGAACAATATGTGATCCTTCAAATTTTGTTTCAAGATAACTCCCATGAGTTTTACCCATTTAAAAGCATGAAATGATGGGAGTTGTAGTTCAACAATATCTATCTCTTTTTTGTTCTTGATCAAAAGAGCCTTTTTCATTGGATCTATATGGATCTCTTAGCATCCTTCCATCTCCTTTGAGGAACATTGGCAATGTTTTTAAATCTTGTTGCTGGCGGCTGAGGAGAAGATATATCATGTTGATCCAGATGTCTCCTCTGTGGTCTGCTAACTGTTTTCCCCTGTCACCGATCTCATAATAGCACCAGTAAATCTTCAAAAAGTTCCTATAATCTCCACTTCACCCAAGTTCTCTACAGTCGGCAGTACTTCTGATTACTGGCTCAGCATAAAAGCCACTGCACATATGGAATTCATCAATCTCTTAGCCAGATACACAACAGTATTGATATTACACTGGGCACTTATTCCATATTCCAGAGAAGCAAATTTATGCAGAAATCACAGAAAGCTTAGCCTATGTAATCTACATTGTGTAAATGAAGTAGGGACTCTGGGTGGCATCAGGTATTTTGGCAAGGGGATTGTGCAGTACAACACCTTTGTTACATCTAGATAATACTGGTTATTCTACAACCAAGGCAACTAGCCAATTCAAAGGTTTTCAAATTCAAGATGGTTGCAGTGGTCATATGACCTAAGCTCTCATCTATCACAATTGAGTATTTTTTTTCCTTTTCTAATTTTATGCACAACATTTAGTTACTTAATACGTAAAGACACGAATTATCCTCTGTGTGGGTGGGACTGGGAGTGGAAGAAAAATCTTATTTTGGGATTTTGCACTTCCTCTGAAAAATTATAATGGAAAGTCACATTAATTTGAATGCTCTGAGGAATACCTATTGGCCGGAGATTGCAGTCTTATTTCAATTCTGAGAATTTCTCCAAAAATTCACATGATCTGGTGTTCAAACCAGCCATGGAAACACATTTCTGATTCTCATATTTACCTCTGTCCATAGCAGGATGAATTTCTCGTTACTTTATTAACATCAGAGAAAAAGCACCAAGGAAGTGTCTAAACCCCATTAAAAGCAATGGATATTATATGTGCAGCCTGGATACATGAATTGTACTTATTTCACTGGGATACTGGCAGGCATTCTTATGAATTGCTTCCTGAACACCTTAAACATTTTTATGAGTGCTGCCAAACAATTGTTTGTTGATTTATTTTCATAAATGTATGGACAGTCCACAGAGGGTAACCCAATGTAATAGGAATAGGATTTAAAAGAAGAAGATTAAGGCAGCCTATATGGGTAGAGTAACAGGCCAAACTCAGATGCACCCTGGTATCTCCTTCTATGGTACTATTTTCCATACTGTTAGCTTATTCCTAAATTAAGCTGTCCCAGCATTGCAGAAAACTATCATTCCAGACTCAACCTACGGTGAAGCAAATTCCCAAATGAGTCACTTCATATAGTAGAGAGTTTTGTGTACAGAACTTGGATATTTTTTATGGGAACTCACTCATTTTCTAAGATTAATTTGTTCTTTTGGTGTGCAGTCTCTACCCTGTTCTCCATGAAGAATGGTTGTGCTTGTCATATGTGAATATAGTGAAATGCTAGAGAAGAGATTGAGCATAAAGAAAGAACATGGCTGATTTCTTTTGGTTTTTCCAACTCATCAAATAGTGTTTGGACTGTTCAACTACCTTATGATTTTAAAGTCCTTCTTACAGCAAATTATTAAGATGCAAATTAGATGAAAAGGGTAGAGCAGAAAAAATACTCTATAACCAATATTCATCTCAGCCACATTGTTCCCTTTACTAGAAACTATTTCTTTTTACCTCAGTTCATCTCAGCCATTTCCTTCTCAAGACTCCCCCTTACAAAAAAAAGGTTGATTCATCTTATATTCCCTTTATTTGCTGACATTTGATTCTTGCCTCTTCTCTTATGTATCCTGCATATTCTTTCCATTTATGTAACCTGTAAGCTCTTTGAGCAAGCACTGCACTACGTCTGTGCAACATTAACAGTGTTATGTAAAAATTCAATCATATTAGCAACATTTCCATTAATTTGGCAATCTCGAGATGTGATGGGAATATAAATCACAAAATTCAGCTGGCTGGATAGTTCTGGGAGTGGCAGTCCCAATATATCCAGAAACTTCAAAAAAAGGCTTTGTTAAATTTTTTCCACTTTGGCTAACATCTACTAAATTCCAACAAATCTGATGTTATGGCAACGTTTGTGGGTTTTTGTTGGTTAGAATAGACGTTTTAACATATAACCAAGGCAGTAGCAAAAACAAACCAACTAAAGAAGGAGAGCAGCTGTGGACAATGAGAAATTGAGCTATGTTTTTGATGAATTTCAGACAATACAGGATAAGTGAGAAATATTTTCTATAGCCAGTTCACTCTCTCTCCTCAGGAACTCCTCTGGAACTCATAGTGGAACACCTCCAAAGTACCCTTTATGTCAGAGGTCTCTAATTCTGGGAGTTGAAGTCCACAGGTCTTAAAATTGCCAAGGCTGGAGACCTCTGCTTTATGTCACAATAAATGACCCAAAACCTACCTCTGATGCAAATAATTTTTTTCTTTTCTTTTTTCCCAACCAGATATTCCATCTGGAATATATCAGATATTCCATGAGTGAGCCACATCATTGAAAATATAAGTTCTTAGTATGCAGAAAAAGAGCCAAGACCATTCAGGTTCTAGCTGAAGGTCAGAAGTTATTTAGTATTAGGCTTCCTCAAGTTTATCCCCAAACTGTCTCTACTTCCAAACGTAATGACAAGCCATCAATCGCTTTTCATGGCAGTCTTGATCCATGGGACCAAATGTCTTCTATTCTGTCTCAACTATAAAATGAATTTCCCTTTCTTCTGCCCCTCCTACATACCTAAAAACTTTAACCATATTTCCTAATTAGATTTATATTGCATCTTTTTTCCCAGGAGCTCAAGATAATATAACTAACCTTCCTGTTCCCATTTTTCTCCTAGAACAACCCTATGTGTAGATGGGGCAGAAAGTAGCTTTAACTCACTCAGGCAGCTTTCATTACTGACAGGAGAGTTTCATCTATTAGGAATAATCCTCCTGAGTCTAATCCAATATCTTGACCGCAACCCCATAGTGGCTTTTTTAGCCCTGATTAAATTTCACTACTTTCTACATTTCTGATTGTAGCAATTTATTTAAGAATAGCCTGATTTATCAATAGCGAGTCAAACTAGACAGAAGTAAAATATGAATTAAACATGTTTTCATTTTGATGGGAGCAATGGAGAGGAAGCAATCAGGGCTTGTTTTTGGTGTTCTCTAAAGTCCAAAAGATGAAAAAAAAATGGGAATGGGAAATGGTAACTTTGAACAATCCAGGAGAAACTTCAGGGAAAGAATGGGAAATATGTTTTTCTGTTTATATTTTTTTATAGCCTAACATGTATTTGCAACACATGATATGGAAACTTGCCCCATATGTCACACAGTGGTCAATCCTCTAGCCCAGTGAATTTCCTCTGGCTCTGCTTGCTTTCACAGGAAAACAATAGGAAATAGGGTCATTTATGCACAGCACATTTCCTCCCATTTTGGAGTTGCTAAGAAATGCTGCAAAGCGAAAGCTGGAAAGAAATAATCAGTGAATCTGCCTTCCCGCTTATACACATACACACACAATGCCCACTCCCCATTGCAATTTACAAAGTTACCTTTTATCATCAAAATTCTATAGGTCTGGATCCCCTGAATTCTAGACAGCCTGTTTTTTGTTTGCAATAATGATTCTTCCAGTTTTAAACATTCAAAATTTCAGCATTTCTTTGCTGCTACAATATAACAATGGTGATTGGATATACAGTACTGCATCCGTAAAACTGAATGCTGAGGTATATAAGTGTAAAACACATTGAAACTTCCAATAATCTGAGAAAACAAAAAAAGGACAAAATGGAAGAAAACGTTGAAGATAAAAGAAAGAAAGAAAGAAAGAAAGAAAGAAAGAAAGAAAGAAAGAAAGAAAGAAAGAAAGAAAGAAAGAAAGAGATTGTGTTCAGTTTTAATATATCTATTACACACTAAGTTAGGTACAAGATTGATCAAATTCCTCAAGCACCTCAGAACTGTGAAATATTTTCCCACATTTTAAATACATTTTCCCCCTTTGGTTTGTATGTATGATGCCCCTACACTGCAAAAACTTATCACTTTTTATACAGTTTTCTAATTAGTTGAACAATTGTACAGAAAAGCAAACGGCTTTCAGTATCTAAATTGTCCTTTCCTATTTTAGATCAGAATAGGGTAGATTTCCTCCCTTTCACCCTCTCTTCCTAAAATCAAATACTTCACAACGTTAATTATAACATGGGAAGCACTGAAAAAAACCAAAATGTAAAAACAAAATGCCAACTAGAAGAGGAAGTTGAACCTAAAATGCAGCTTCTATGCAAACCAAATAATAATTCCACATTTCACTAAAGCCCATGTCACACTGCACCAACGGATGCAAAGAGGATGTAAAACGAAGAGAAACGCTTGCCATCCGTTGGAA
>BHFT01045970.1:0-60392 GCA_004320025.1 Laticauda laticaudata | reverse complement strand
CAAGAGAGAGAATTGATGGCATGGCAGGCGGAGGGATACTGTAAAATCCCCATTTTCTTCGCCAACTCTCAGGAGGATACTTGCAAAATCGCTCAATTTCCACCCCACCATGTCCACCCACAATGCTTTCCAGCTCTGTTCTCTTGGCAGGGAATATAAGAGAATACCCAGCCAATTTGCAGCTGGGGACTCGGAGACATGGAGAAGGAGATAGGGGAGGGCCAGTCAGAGGTGGGATTTGCAGGTTCTCCGAACTACTCAAAAATGTTCCACTTCCAGTTCTACAGAACCGGTCAGAACCTGCTGGAATTCACTTCACTGTTGTCGATTGTGTTACAGCAATCGCCATGATCGTTGAGTTCAAAATTCATGGATGCTTGACAACGTGATCTTTTATTTATGACAGTTGAGTGTCCCATAGATCACGTGGTCCCATTCTGTGAATCTTCTGACAAGTTCAAAGTCACTTGGAAGAATCTCTAAGATTCATTTAACAAGCTGTGTTACAAAAGGCTGCCCAGTCCCACTTGCAACTACGGATGCAAAACGATGTAAAACATATAAAAAAAAGCTTGCCATCTCCGTCTGGAAAATTAACGCTATGCATTCGTTGTGTACTCATGTGGTAGTGTTTCATAAAGCTATGCCGTCGAGCATTTCCATCCACTGCAGTTTCATCCGCGCCAAAAAACGAATAAAGTTTTTTTGAGCTGCACAAAAACTTGGTGAAGCGGATGAACTTTCCACCGTGTGGTACGATGTAACATTTCCGCAACATATACGGAACCAACAAATGTTCTTAATGGTCCATTATCATGCTGTTAAATCATCCGCTGTACTCCTCTCATGCATCCTCTGGCCATCCTTCAACCACATCCGCTGCAGGCTGAAACAATAAATGAGGG
Source organism: Laticauda laticaudata (assembly GCA_004320025.1). Taxonomy (NCBI): domain Eukaryota; kingdom Metazoa; phylum Chordata; class Lepidosauria; order Squamata; family Elapidae; genus Laticauda; species Laticauda laticaudata. Next base: position 59,487 of record BHFT01045970.1, on the reverse strand, counting down.
AGGACAACAAAAGTACATGCGAACGCTCTGACACATGCGTTAGTAGCGAAGGAAATCAGAAAGGATGTAAGCATATGCATTCGTATATAAAGTATCAAAATGGACAACAAGTTTGTTTATCGTGGGAATGTATTCGAACTATTAGGATGTGTAGAGTATCGTTCTAAGTAATGTAAAAGGACACCCTAGCGGACTACCGAGTATTTCCTATAAGAAAAGGGGGAGAAATCATCTGGATCTCAGTACGAGTCCAGCAGCCGTGGTGTAACAGACGCTCTTACCGACCTTGGTCTTTGGGTCGTTGCCAGCATCATCAAATTGTTCCCCATCCACTGGTATCGATGACAGCTAGTCCCTACTGATAGCTGCGACTATTCATCACTCAGAACCAAAAACCTGGTTTAGACTGTTCAGAAGTTTTACACAGAAGGAGAAGAAGGAGACGTTCCAAGAGCTGTGTTGGGAGTCCGAGAGGAGTGGATCTATGAAGAAGAATGGAGTTTGGACTGTATGACCGCAGTTGATGTGGAGCTGAAGGAATGAAGAGCCCTCAGGCAGTTCCATTCACTTCAGTGAGGATCCATGCCAGCCACTGTTGACGGAACTTGTACAGCGTCTGAGACCGCAGGTTGACCAAGCCTAGCAACAACTTCTGGTCCCAACCTGGACCCTGTGACTGAGAGGTGGCACTGCCTGTGGCATCTCTGGCCGTCATGGAACTCATATACTATTGAGAACATGCAGTAGATTCAGATGGAGGGCTGCCAACAAACAGTTATTCAAGCAAATGTGTCAGATGAAGTGGTGCAAGGCCATCATTGAAGAATACCGTGGAGGAGTGCTCCTTGCCAGGTGCTCCCACCTTACATGTACTAAGAAAGAAAGAAACTGGTGCAGAAGAGGTTGGTATCAGAGGTGATACTTTTCGCCCACACCAATTGGATCTATAGATGGTGCAAGAGCCATCGTATGTGGCGCGTGGCAAAGCTCCATGCGCACACTCAGGAATCCACTTATTTACAACTACAAGGCGCTTCTTCAACATCACTTCCTCTGTAGCCATTGTGGTCGACAGGTGCACGAGATAGCTCGATTCTAAGCATTGATGCTTCAGGAATTACTTGGGTCAGTTGCAGATTGCCATGGTATCCAACGCAAAGTGACCCTCAAGGATGGGCTTGCGAAACAATCTCATCCCATGGGTTTCCATGATCTCAGAACCCCCCTCACCACAATGACAAACGCAAGATGTACCCCTACCTTCATTGTGTGGTGATGAAATTGCGTTCTCCGTTCCCAGGCCCAACCTACCACTCTGAAGTAGTCAGTAGTTCCATAGATTTCCGTCACCGCCGTGAAAGAGGTCGCTCTCGAAACTACACGGCTGTCCAGGAGCGAAGAATGGGTGGTCGGCATCCTTTGGCAATCATGGCCAACGTACGGCTTCAAGATACTTGTCTAACCACCTCATGTCATGAATGACCTAGCGAGACCCTGAGGAGCATCGTGGAAGCTTTGCTGACGAATTCAGTTATCGCACACTGACGCTTTCCCAGTGTTGCAGACCAGACTGTCGACCTGACAACATCTATGGAGAATGGTGACCATGGCAGCCCTGGTGGAATGGAGGCAAGGAACGTACTGATTAGACACTTGTGGTATGTACAGATTGGCTGCCCAACGACGAGCTTCACATGAATGGGAAGAAGTCAGCGCAACCTACTGAGCATCTGGTGCATATACTGTTCCGAGCTGGATGCATTGGAGTGGTCAGAACAGGATGAAATAGATGATTAATGGATGGACTTACTTGAGCGCTGTTCAATAACATTGAGTGAGGATTATGCCATGTATGTTTGAGTTGGTCTCAATTAGAATTGAGGCATTAAATCAAGAGCTTTGTGTTTATTTTAAATAAAATGTTGTTTGATCATGAATAAATGGTTATTGTGATAATAAACGGTCCATTATTATGTGTCGGCAGCCTGGGACCTGGTGGAACCATACAGTCCCACTAGTAGGTTGCAACTTGAGGGTTTATTTATCCCACAATATCCTTATCTATCCCCACAAGCTTGCCAAAGGCTTAAACATTCTCTTTTCAAAGTTTCTCCTTCACCCAAACATCTTTATTAAGTAAGAAAAAACGAACGACAAGATGTCTTAAGCAAAGATACTTGTGTTATATCTTTCTTAGATTAAACTTTTATGATCCTTTATGTTTATCAGTAAGCAAGAATGAACCAAGTAAGAGGCGTCTGTAAGGAAAGATGGAAACTTAAGGCAAGGTAAGACAATTTCAGATCCTGACCTAATTTCGCAGTCACTTGAGTCATGCTCATTGGTCTCAGCTGTTGCGGGCAGGCGACATGTGGAGGCTTGGCATCGGGCTTGAGTGCTGTCTGAAGGCACCCATTGGGGGCTTGGCCCTGACGGGTACAAACAGTGGTGGTGTGTTTCAGGTTATAGCTATCCGAGATGTCTGACTTCCAGTCCGTGAGGTTGAAGTAGGCCCTTCATACAGGACTTGAGATCTGCAGGCCCAATACTGATGACGAAGATTGTCATTGACAGGGCTTGGCTGTGGGGTGGGAGGAAGGAGGTAGTGTGTTAAGTTCGGCGGCTGTCGGTCTCAGCTGGGTAGGACTGGCAGTCCTGCTGAGGCATCGCGATGAGAACCTGGCCTGGAGCTGGGAAGGTCTGCTTCTGCGTGTGGAGAATCCTGAGTAGATCACGAGCCTTGGTACGGTGTGAGGTCTTTGAAGCCGTGAAGGGCTGTGACGTCGCTCCTTGGAGGATAGAGAGGAGCAGACGTGCGACTGGGCTAGATGAGCGCTTAGGTTGGACAGTGTTCGCTGAAGCTTGGCTGAACTCGTCAGTCACCTGTATATACGTTTGTATGGGCTTTCGCCAGGTCCCTCAGGGTTCTGGCTCACGTAGGTGATAGTAAGGTGTTGCCTGGCCCGAGTGTCTGTCCAGTTGACCAGCTGTTGAAGAGAAGTCTCTGCCTGCTTGGTCTTCATTGTTGTCCCTGTATCTCCAACAGCACCTGTGGTCCTTGGCCCTCCAGTCTGCTCTCTCTGCTGCATCCTCTGGAAGCTGGGTGGTAGGTAGTGGGCGTCTGGTGTGGCCTCTGGTGGCTGCTTGCTTCTTCCTCCATTTGTGTACAGCAGGGTGGTGATCCTCACAGGATTTCATCCCAAGTGCCGCCGGTCAGTGGAGTGCAGGCTGTCAGGAGGGTCTCTGCTGTGGCCTCTGCTAAAACACTGCTGGAATCGGGTAGCTGGCTCCTGCTGGAAAGAACTAGCTGTTCCTGTGGGCTGTCTGAGAGGGAAGAGGGTCTCTAGAGGGGCCTTAGCTCTCGGTGGCTGGTCTTCACGCCTAGTCACAGGAAACTGCACTTGGCGCAATGACATTTAATCTCCACGTCAGATGAGCTTAGACAAGCGGCCTGCGCGGTGATCTTCTGAGGTGTAGCTTAGCCTATACCAAGTGTGTGTCATGTGCTCCAGCCATCCAGGAAGTTATCTTCTGCAGAGTGTACCCAGGCTCTCCTGCCGTTGCTCTCCAAGCTCCTGCTTGCTTCTTTGGTGTCGCGATAGAGTCTGTGGCCCTTTCTCCAGAGGTACTCGTTTCTCCCTCAGCCATTCAGCACTACCTCTCATGTCATCCTCGGAAATGGTGTACTGTTTCCTCTCTCCCTTCTCCTTCCCTTGCTCTTCCTCCTTCTGGCAGGGGCTTCAGCCAGCGGCCTTCAGGGCTTGAAGCACCAGGGCCTCTCAGGGCTGAGCGAAAGGGTCTTCAGGGTTGAGCAGCAGGCCTGTCAGGGCTTGAGCACAGGGCCTTCAGGGGCTTGAGCAGCAGGGCTGTGTGAGGGACTTGGGGCTGTCCACACGCAGTCAGCAGCAGCAGCAGCAAGCACTTCAGAGTCAGTGCCGGGGATGAGGATGCTGGTTCTGTCCTTTCTTGCAGGGCTTGAATGAGTAGGCACGGGCTTCCTCTTCTTGCCTGACATGACGGAACCATGGTGTTCCTGCAAGATGTATATGGCAGAGCACGTCTCTTCCCCTGTATGCTGACTACGTGTGTGCATGCTCCTTTATATCTACGGAGCTGATGCAATTCATACTCCTGACATGCGCATGAACGATTGCATCCGATATACTCTGCGTGGCATTCCTTTGTTTCCTATAGGAATCCGTGATGCATCCACTTCATCCACTAGCATCCGCCCCTTCCGCTCTTGCGTAACACTTCGAAATTCTCCCCGGAAGCCCTTCAGAGGTGTCCTCGCTTCCCATCCCTTTCAATCCGCTAGGCTTTCTATGAACATCCGTCTTAAATCCCCGCTACATACTACCCCACGTCCGTTCTTTTCTGTTTCTGTTTTATGCAATTTTCCCACTTTTTGGAAGCGGACTGACAACGGATGGGCCCCCTGCTCGTCCGCTTTGTCCTTTATGCATACGTTTTGCGTCCGTCGGCCAGTGGGACCGGGCCTTTAGGTAACAACTGTGTTGATTCGCTTGTGATCATGTGATCTTCACTTTGAGTGTTCTGTGACAGTTTCCCAGCCACTCTTGCAATTTCTTTGGTCAAGGAAGGGTTTCAGACTTAAACAATAATCTCACAAAAAGAAGAATGTTATTGCTTAAGGTATGGTGGACAACCTGTATCCCAATCTACCTCAAGAGTCATATATATAAGATATACAACACAATGTTTACCTTGGCACATGAGCCTATGATCTCAGAGTTGAAAGCAGTGTTTCCCAATCTTAGCCATTTTAAGATGTGTGGACTTTAACTCCCAGAATACCCCAACCAGCATTGTATGCTGGGAGTTGATGTCCACACATCTCTAAATAGCTACGGCTGGGAAATACTGATTTACGGCCATCCCGACATAAAGAGAGAGAGAGATGCCAACTGATACATTTCATTCATTTCCCAAATTTTGATCCCAGCAGTTATATTAGCATTTTGCTTCACCATTCATTCAGCTTCACATCGAGTAAAGCAATTTCCAAAAGAGTTTTATAAACTCTCCCTTGAGTCACAGATTCAAGTTTCAAGCATTAATCAGATGGTTTGTTTCCAAAATTAATTTAATCCTTCTCCCTACAGAAAAAGCGAAAAGCAGAGAAATGCTGCTTCAATTAAATTCTTAATTTGTTGTGAGAGTGTCGGAGATCTATGATCATCCATGGATTCTACTGATTCACAAGTGCTGGGGAAACAGGCCACAAAGGGATGGGGGGATTGAAAGAAGTTGAATCCATTTGGGAAAAAAATGATAAATATTTTTATTTTGCAAAATTTAGAAATGCAAAGTTATTATATAGAAAATGTGCTCCATGATGCCAAGTTTGTTAGAGTTTTAATTTTTACAAGAAACTTTAATTGGTCTAAGGCACCAAAGCTAGAAACCAGAAGGCAGCGAGTTCTAGTCCTGCCTTAGGTATGAAAGCCAGCTGGCATGGCATGACAGTTGGCTGAGTGACTCTGGGCCAATCACAAGGAGACTGCTAGTCCCACCTTAGGCATGAAAGCCAGCTGGGTGACTTCGGGCCAATCACTAGGAAACTGTGAGTTCTAGTCCTGCCTTAGGTAGGAAAACTGGCTGGGTGGCTTTGGGCCAATCACCAGGAGACTGTGAGTTCTNCTGCCTTAGGTAGGAAAACTGGCTGGGTGGCTTTGGGCCAATCACCAGGAGACTGTGAGTTCTAGTCCTGCCTTAGGCACAAAAGCTGGCTAAATGACTCCCAGTCTGTCATTTTCTAACCCGCTGCCTTTAACCATTACACCATTACAACTGTCTTGGCCCATCCCTGTTCATCCCATGCCTTCTCAAGGTGAATACTGTTTTTTTCTAATGAAAACAAGTAAGCACAGAACAGAGGCTTATCAAGAGATATGGTAGTCTCTGTATTTCTGTCTTGGGAGTTGTTCACTCTTACTAATCACATCCACTGTTTTGTTTTGTTTTTCAGCTAACCACTAGAACAGCTAATCTTTCTGAGATACAACGGACAGCCTCCTCTGACAGAAACACCGTGGGCTCCCAAGAGCTCCCAAGAGATTCTCCAAGGAAGGAAGGACACCGTTTCCTCATAACACGTTGGTTTCACCCCCTGCCTCTGAGCAACAAGAAAACTGCCATCTGCCAGTCCAAAGCGCTATTATTATTATTATTATTTTCATTTTCCTTGCTTTATACACCGAGGATGAATCAACTCCTTCTGCTTGTCACAGGATGCAGAAAGGAAGAAGAAAGAAAAAAATTAAACAATTACTTGAAGGCAGGGGGAGCAACCCTGGAGGAGGAGGACGACGTTGCTCCTGTAACCATCATTTACAGAGTTGCACAATTAACAACCCCAATGGAAATCCTGATCCCAATTGTTTGTCGTAAGTTGAGGATTACCTATAGCCGTGATAGCGAACCTATAACATGCATGCCGGAAGTGACATGCAGAGCCTTTACTGCTGGCACGTCAGCTCTCACCCAGAGCAGGTATACCACGCATGCACACATGTTGTGCGCCCAACAGCTGATTGTCAGGTATCTGGTGCGCATGCGCAGGGTGCATGGGAGATGCACGCGCATGTGCAGAGAGGTGTAGCGGGTGGGGGGATTGCTCACGCATGCACAGTAACGCACAGCATGTGGGGGCCATGCGCAGAGACACAAGGCGTGTGGAGGGATCACGCATGCATGCGCAGGGTGTGGGGGCCCCCGCACACATTGCCTTCTGGGTGCTGGCACACGAGCGCTATTATCAGCACAGGAGCCCAAAAAGGTTAGCCACCACCGACCTAGAGTAATCCCACTCCTTCTCCTTTTTGGTGGGTAGAAAGTGAGCACCCACCCCTCTCCTAGAAGAGTGAAATGTTTTAGGAAATATTAGAAAAAAAGGCAGAAAGGCATATTTCCCCTGCAAGGGAAATGGAAATCGTAAGAGAGATAGAAACTCAGCCCCAGCTTCCTGGCCCCAGCAGATATTTGGTGCCCACTGAGAAGGACTGGGCCAGCCTATCTACAAGACAAAAGACCTTCAGCTCCATGGTGATGGGATTAAAACATGACCCTCCCGGACATAATAGGATTATCTATCAGCAGAGCTCACCACAGAGCACAATCACCTGGGGACACTGCAACACCCTCCAGGCTTCAACCAAACTTGATTCTATACAGAGTTTTGCAGCATTAATTCAGTGCCAGAAAAATTAACACAGGTGGCTGATGCTTCATTTAATGTCTTTATAAACATAATAAGTAGATTTTACAAACCAGTTGTAGATTTCTCTAACATGGAGCAAACTCAAACAGAAACACGTTGCAAGTAACTTCAGCAGCTCAGAAAAAGACATCAGTTTCACTTCAGTTCAGCAAGCAAGCAGAGGAGAGAAGCAGTTTCATTTCAATAGACATACTCAGAGCTTAACATAGCTGCAGAGCTTAACATAGAGCCATGCCTAAGCTACTTCTAGTTTCAGTTTCCAAAACAGTCATCATTGGCTGACTTAGTTACTATGCCTATTCATTGGCTGACCTTGTTACCATGCTCTATTCCAGTTCATGAATATACTCTGATAGATTCAGACAAATATGGCCCCACATCAACCAATGGAATAGACAGCAACCAATAGAATACATTTCTTGCACAGGAACAGGAAGCTCAAGGGCAAATTTATTTATCAATAAACCATCTTTCCAATCAGCCTCCCTGTTTCCAGTGTCTTTCTACCCTCTTGGAACTGAACCAGATGGATATTTCTTCCAAAAAAACTAAATACAATATTTAACAGAATAATAGAGTTGGAAGGGAATTTGGAGGTCTTCTAATCCAACCTCCTGCTCCTGATAAAATGTTTGGACAAATGCAGATTATTATTTTTTAAAGATTACTTCCAGTCATTTGGAACCTATCCTTCTATTGACGCAACCTAAAACCGCAATGGCCTGTTTAACAGAGGTGTGACAGCACTGACAACAGTTTCCAAAATCCTTTTCACACTTATTGTGGTGCGTGTGAAACACAGAGCTGTATTCTTGTCCTAGATCTCTGCCTCTATCCTCTCAGGACAGAATGTTTCTGAGACAGTTTGGGACAAGAGAGAGTTGGAGATTTTCAGAGGAATGCCAGAAGTGCAAAGTGAGGTTATTGTCTGCCTTGCACAAACATAAAGGAATGGTTTAAAGAGAGAGAGAGAGAAAGGAACTTTTAAAATAATGAGCAGAAATCAGACAGCAGAAATCCAACTTTGAAGGACTGTCACACATTCTTAGAAGATTGCCATGGTGTAAAAACGATACTGAGACTCTGGAAAGAGTGCAGAGAAGAGCAACAAAGAGGATGAGGGAACTGGAGGCTCAAACATATAAAGAACAGTTGCTGGAATTGGGTATGTCTAGTTTGATGAAAAAAAGGACTACGGGTGACATAATAGCAGCGTTCCAATATCTCAGGGGCTGCCCCAAAGAAGAGGGAGTCAAGCTATTCTCCAAAGCCCCTGAGGGCAGGACAAGAAGCAACGGGTGGAAACTAATCAAGGAGAGAAGCAATCTAGAACGAAGGAGGAATTTGCTGAACAGTTAGAACAATTAATCAGTGGAACAACTTGCCTCCAGAAGTTGTGAATGCTCCAACACTGGAGATTTTAAAAAAGAGCTTGGACAACTGCTTGTCTGAAATGGTATATGGTTTTCTGTTGAGCAGGGGGTTGGACTAGAAGACCTCCAGGGTCTCTTCCAACTCTCTTAATCTGTTATTCAAGCTGGAGATCCCAGGAATAACCTCAGGGATCTCTATCCAGAAGAGTGCAGGGCTAGGAAAAGCTGAGATCCTACACAGAACCTATGGGATCCCAGATCTCTAGTCGAGGATCCCAGATTTGAGGAAGACACAAACCACCCATAAGGGTGAAAAGGGAATATTCTTATTCTCTCATATTCTCTCTCTCTCTCTCTCTCTCTCTCACACACACACACACACACATACACACAGAGAGAGAGAGACAGAGAGACCGAGAGAGATGGAGAGGGGAGAGATCAACATCTCTGTGTGGTGTTCCAATAATTTTAAGAAGAGATTGGATAACCATTTGTCTGAAATGGTATATGGTCTTCTGTTGAGCAGGGGGTTGGACTAGAAGACCTCCAAGGTCCATCCCAGTTCTGTTATTCTGTTAAGATGCACAATTTCAATCGTCTTGGTTTGAGAAAAGGGAACTCTAATGAGAGCTAACACTTTGCTGAGCGTTGCACACTTCGGAAATGCAAAGAGATAATTAAATAAAAGTTCCTTTCTTGGCAAACAACCAGCAGACTCTTCAAACAAGAGAAGTTGAATAGATTGTAAAAGTAGTGAAATGGTCAAACAGGAAGTAGGCATCCCTTTTAAATGGAGAGGGGGTGAAAATTTTATAGGGCGTTAGCGAAAACAGATAGTCCTCAACTTACGACAGTCCACTTAGTGACCATTCAAACTTACAACGGCACTGAAAAAAGTGAATTATAACCATTTTTCATAATTACAACCGTTGCGGCATCCCCATGGTCACATGATCAAAATTCGGACACCTGGCAACCGGCTCATATTTATGATGGTTGTGGTGTACAAGTGTAATATGATCGACTTTTGCGACCCTCTGACAAGCAAAGTCAGTGGAGAAGCAGGATTCACTAAACAAACAGGGTACTAACTGAACGACGGCAATGATTTACTTAACAACGGTGGTAAGAAAGGTCATAAAATGGATCAAAACTCACTTAATAAATGTCTCACTTAGCAACATAAATTTTGGACTCGACTGTGGCTGTAAGTCAAGGACCACCTGTGAAAGAAGAGTTATATCCTTCCAAAATTGGAGTACTAGCCATCAGAATTAGGCACTGGAGTGGAGAGATCCAGATTCTGGTCTTTCCTGAACTGCAGAAACTCCATTTTTCGGCCCAATCTACCTCACAGGATTGTGGTAAGGTAGACAAACAGGAAGAGAGGAAGCTGTAAAAGCCATCTTGCATTCAAGAAGGTGAGTTATTCATTGTGCCAGTAAATAAATAATATCTAAAGGGAAAGAAACCCACACATGGTATTTTAACCTTCAACCCCGGTTTGAATAGCAGAATAACAGAATTGGAAGTGGTCTTCTGGTCAAGACCTCCCTCCACCCCCGTCAGACAGGAAACCGTATATCATTTCAGTCATAAGTCTGAATTGGATGGGTTCGGGAAGCATGCTATGCACACTACCGATGTGCAAAATGTCAGCCATGGCTTACTAAACACCCGATTGCAGGGGTGCTTCAGCCGGTTCGCATCGGTTTGGGCAAACCAGATGTTAATTTTACATCCGGTTCGGTGAACCAGTAGTTCAGATGACTGGCTGGCCCCGCCCCACCCCACCCCTCGCAGGAGTCCCCACACAGACCCATTTTGGATCCCAGGTAAGTGCAGGGGGCATGTGGAGCCCGGGGAGATGGAAAACGGGCCTCCCAGAGGCTCGTAGAGGGCGAAAGCGGACCTATTTATGGCCTCCAGAGAGCCTCCAGAGCCTGGGGAGGTGGAAAGCAGGCCCTTAGTAAGCTTTAGTAAGACCACACCAAGAGTACTTCACCCAGTTTTGGTCCCCACATTATAAAGAAGATGTTGAGACTCTAGAAAGAATGCAGAGAAGAGCAAACAGGATGATTAGGGGACTGGAAGCTTAAACATACCAAGAATGGTTGCAGGAACTGGACTTGGCTAATCTGGTGAAGAGAAGAACCAGGGGAGACAGTCTTCCAATATTTGAGGGGCTGCCACAGAGAGGAATGGGGGTCAAGCTATTTTCTAAAGTGCCTGTAGGCCAGACAAGGAATAACGGATGGAAACTGAACAAGGAGAGATTCAACCTGGAAATAAGGAGAAACTTTCTGACGGTGAGAACAATCAACCAGTGGAACAGAAGTTGCCCTCAAAGTGAAGAGATTGGACTGCCATTTGTCAGAAATGGGGTAGGGTCTCCTACTTGAGTGGGGGGTTGAACCAGATGACCTACAAGGTCCCTTACAACTCTGATTATCTGTTATCTGTTTTCTTTGTTCCCTCCACAGCCCATTTTCGCTCCCAAGATGGTGCAGGAGACCAACTAGGCCAAGCCCACCATGGCTACACCCATCTAACAACTGGCCAGAGAACCGGTTGTTAAATTATTTGAAGTCACCACTGCCTAACTGATGGTGTGCAAACCACCAATTATGGCTTGTTGAGACACTTGATTGGTGTGTGAACCACCAGTCAGGTTTTGTTAAGCACACTGTTGGTGCTGAAACCGTCATGTTTGCACAGCACAACAGATGAAAATGTACTAGGGGCTCAGCACAGAGGAAAATGAATGAACCCAATGAACAAATTTGGCCATGTTAACCTGACCTCCTAGGAAACAGACTGGCATTAAACTTAAGAAGGGTGTTCATTTCAATTGACTCCTTTAACTCTCTTAACGAGGGGCCTTCCATAATTTGCGAAGACTTCTACAAAGCATAATATAAAACTCAAGGCAGCAGTGTGAAAACACAACTGAGATCAGAATGTCTCTTATTATGTAGACATGTAGACATCAACAAGACAGACACAGACTTTAGAGGATAATTAGAACTGCACAAAAGAACAATTACTACCAACCTTACTACCTGAGAGCATCTGCACCAAGACAAATTCCTTGTGTGTCCACTTGGCCAATAAAAGAATTCTATTCTATTCTATTCTATTCTATTAAGCAAGGAGATGGTCGAGAATATCACTCAGGGTTGAAATGAGGGGTCCTTGGTGCTCTCTGAGCTTGTTTATTTTCTTGCAAACATCTCATTACCCAACTAGGTAACATCATCAGCTAGTCCAGTGCCAGGCACTGATGAAAGTTACCTAGTTTGGGTAATGAAGCTTCTGCAAGAAAACAAGCATGCTCAGAAAGACCCAAGGAGCCCTCATAAGTGAGTTGTGCCCAATTTTATGTCCTTTGCCACAGTTGTTAAGCGAATCAATGCAATTTTTAAGTGAACCACACAGTCGGTAAGCGAATCCAGCTTCCTTCGTTGACTTTGCTGGTTGGAAACTACCTGGGAAGGTTGCAAATGGCGATCACATGAGCCCTGGACATTGCAACTGTTATCAATACATCCAGGATGACAAGCATTCAACTTTTTATCATGTGACCATGAAGATACTGGATCAGTTGTAAGTGTGAGGACCAGTCATAAGTACATTTTTCCAGTGCCATTGTAACTTTGAACAGCCACTAAATGAATGGTTGTAAGTCAAGGATTACCTGCCCCAAGAGGGACAAATTTCAACTTGATGGTCAGCAAATATATATGGACAGTTTTGCCTCCCATCACCTCTATGCAAATTTGTGGGAGGAGTTTCTATAAGTCCTGCGTCCAAATGAATTCTGGGAGTTGTAGTTCACAAGTCATAAAGGGTCCATAATTGCCCACTCCCACATTTTAGCCTAGTTTTTCCCTTTTAGCTTCACTCCCTCAGCAATTTTTTTTTAGAGCTGAAATGTACAAACAGCTGTTTATGGGCTGGTGTGTGTGTGTGTGTGTGTGTGTGGTTGGTCACACTTCTGTCACTGGATAGTGGAAAAAGCAATAATTCAAAAGTCTGCAATTTTCTTAAAAGGCAGTAAGGAGTACAGTTTAAAATATTAGGGGCCCGTCGCACCATTTTCTCCGTGGAAGAGAAAAAGGAGGGGAATCATAATTATCCATGGGGAGAAAGCTCTCCCAGATTTAGAACTTGGGTTCGTAAAATATCCCAAGATATTTTTCTTAGCTCTCTACAGAATCTTTTCCTCAGCTCAGAAGGTATAAAAACCAAGGTCCTCCGAGTGGGTTGGACTTCAGCTCCCAGAATTCCTTGCATGCTGGGCAAAGATAAGCTAGGCGATTCTTCTGGAAAAAAGGAGAAGTGAGATAAAGTGGAGGAAAGGGAGAAGGAGGAGACAGACAGGGAGATGGAGATAGTGGAGGAGAAGGAAAGAGAAAGAGAAGTCAGATAAGGAGAAAAGGAGGAGAAAAGGAGGAGGGAAAAGGAGACAGAATGGAACTGGAGGAGGAGGAGGAGCAAGAGGAATGATGGATGATGATGGTTGGTGGCTAATGATGATGAATTGATGATCTCCACCAAGCAGGGTCTGTCTGGAATGTTTTCTTCCTAATAACATCCTTTATTAGAGTATTTGAGCCCAATATTGTATTAGAGCCCAATACTGAAACCCATCAGCTAAAAATAAAATAAAATCTTCAAAATCAAACTCAGGTCCCGGTTGAGGAAACAGAAAAATACATGAAGCTTTTTCAACAACAATACAAAAGTGGTTGACCAATAACTTTTCCCACCAAGTTATTTTGAAATGTCCTATCCCAGCCTACTGTTTTGAGATCTCCTGGTGGCCTCCTCTCCACCTCTTACTGAGCTCGCGTGTAGTTCTGAGATCTCCTTCCCACGCCTGACTCGGATCCAACCGACACTCTAGACTAGCTCTGATGATGTTACCTAGTTTGGGTCATGAGACATCTGCAAGCTCAGACAGCGCCAAAGACCCTTCACAATTTAGTCAATCGTTCTGAGATCATCTGGTGGCCTCCTTTCCGAGTCTTACTCAGATCCAACCCTGTTCGCTTTTGCAACTTTGAGGAGCTTATCTCCTCTCTACCGCCCCACCGAAAAACACATATTGATGCACACAGAATGATGCTGCATTTTTAAAAAAAAAAATCAGGATCCCAACAGGACAGAAGCAGAGGTGGTATCCAGCAGGTTCTGACCAGTTCTGGAGAACCGGTAACAGAACTTTTGAGTAGTTTGGAGAACCTGCAAATAGCACCTCTGACTGGCCCCGTCCCCATCTATTCTCTGCCTCCCGAGTCCCAGCTGATCGGCTGTGTCTTCTTTGGTTGCCCTGCACAGGAGAACAGAGCTGGAAAGCAGGTTAGAGGGGTGGGGAGCAATGGGGATTTTACAGTAACTTTCCCCTGCCACGCCCACCAAGCCACGCCCACAGAACCAGCCGTAAAAAGATTTGAATCCCGCCACTGGACAGAATCTTCTGCAGAAAATGCCACGCCTTTTAATTTTAATCACGTGACCATGGGGATGCTGCAAAGGTTGTAACCGTGAAAAATGGTCATCAGTTACATTTTTCAATGCTATTATAACTTTGAATGGACACTAAATGAACTGTTGTTAAGTCGAGGATTATCTTTTTGATAACAGATAATCAGAGTTGAAAGGGACCTTGTAAGTCATCTAGAATTGAGCCCAAAATTTATTTTACGAAGTGAAAAATGTGTTAAGTGAGTTTTTGTCCCGTTTTATGACTTTTCTTACCACATTTTTGTTGAGTGAATCACCGCAGTTGTTAAATTAATAACACGGCTGTTAATTGAATCTGGTCTTCCTCATGGACTTTGCTTGTCAGAAAGATCGCAAAAATGGAGATCGCATGACCCCGGGATGCTGTAACCGTCATACATACAAGCCAGTTGCCAAGCATGTCTGAATTTTGATCACAGGACCATGGGGATTCTGCAATGGTCATAAGGGTGGGAAACTGGTCCTAAGTCACATTTTTTTAGTGCCATTGTAACTTTCAGCGGTCACTAAATGAACTGTTGTAAGTCGAGGATTATCTGTATTTCTCTTCTAGAAAATGTACTCCAAAGCCAGAAACAATGCAGAAAATCCTTGATCAGTCAACTTCTATGGAAAAGTGAACCCCAAAACAGGCCTCAGTTTTGAACTTAACCTCTGAGAAAAGGTGTCAGGATTCCATTTAAATCATGAGTCTCGAACTTCCAAACTTCCAAAACTTCGAAAGGATTTATTGGGAGTTAACATGTCAAGCACTGCCTGAGTGGAGCTGACTCATCATTCATTGTCACCCTTGACCCTGGTTTTCTCCCCACCCCATAATTCCTATTCTCCAATGGGACACATCCATAGCCAAGAGTCATCAATCATGCTCTCCAATTAGAATTTTGCATGGCAGAAACTTCAGTCACAAGTTACTATCTTTGAAAAACTATTCATGGAATACACTTTCAGTTTCCAAGCTGCCGCACTGCTCTTTCAAACCCCCTTTCCTCCCTTCCTTTCTGTTGGTAACTCTAAAAAGACCATAGAAATATTTTATGAATTGGTAACAGGTTTCTGTAGGGCAGCCATATTGAACATGGGATTGTGGGAGAATTTAAGAAATTTGAGGTTTTTTCCTTCTTTCTTTCTTTCTTTCTTTCTTTCTTTCTTTTTCTTTCTCTTTCTTTCTTTCTTTCTTTCTTTTTCTTTTCTATTTTTTGCACAGGGTTCCTGAGCATAGCAAGAGGTTTAAAGACAACAACTGTAAATTAGCAAGCACAGCTATGTATCAGTGGCTAGGTTTCAAGAAAAGCAGGACAGACAGAACTCATGGAAAATCATCACACATTTATTTTTGACTGTGGTTCTGTTTGTAACCCATCATGGTTTTTACACATTTGTAGTTCTCTGTGACTCAGTAATAAATCTACTCTGTTTTTCTTTGTTGGACCCTAGCCAGATAAATGCTGCTGAACATACTCATGTCTGCATGACCTAGCTTTGCAAGCCTTCATAAATTTTGGATTCTGAAGGGTAAGGCAGAAAGAAGAGGAAAATGGAAAGGATGAAGAGGATAAAAATAAATTCAGAAGTTCCCTTGCACAGATTTTTCTTCCAATAATATCTTCCAGAGGCTTGGGGTTTCAACTCTTGTAATTTCCCAGGCAGCGTGATTCAACACAGATCGAATAGTTATAATAGGGCACTAAGGATGACTAAAGATAGATCAAGATTTCAAGTTGGTTAAATCGAATTTGATTTTCTGCTAGAACCTCAAGACTCATCACAGAAAAAGATTTACCCTGCCTAATATGGTTTCCCCTAGTCTGCATCAAATATGGAAAGAACCATACTGAGGGAAAGGCTGAAACACACAATAATTGTGTGTTTTGTGGCAGGTCTAGATGCTTACAGAATTAAATGACTTTCTGGATTTATATAATGAATCCTGAAATTTATAAATAAGCAGGTTTACACATAAAGCTAAACCACAAAATGATTAACAAACTTAAAATGGTACCAATGGAAGAGAATGTTTTTTGGCTCAGGGCTGAACTGTGGGGTCCTTGGTATTCTCTGAGCTTGGTGGGTTTTTTTGCAGACCTTTTATTACCCAACTAGGTAAATCTTCAGTGTTAAAAGGGAGTGGGATTTGTGGAGAATAGGAGGGGTGCTCTTTGAGCTTGGTGGTTTTCTTGCAGCCATTTCATTACCCAACTAGGTAACATCATCAGTGCTGGAAGGGAATAGCATTTGCTCGTGTTTTATTTAACTTTCTCACTTTAATCAAAATGTTTAATTAACTCTATCCATGGAATTCTCCAGGATCCTAAAATTATGGCTCCTAGAAGTTTCCTCCAGCTTTTGGGCATGCTGATTGAGGATTTGGAGAGTCCCAGTCCCAACACATTTGGGAAAATGAGAAGGATCTTACAGAAGAGAATATCTGTAGTTATACAGAATATCTGTACGGTTGCACTCAGGGGTCTTTGGTGCTCTCTGAACTTGGTGGGGTTTTTTGTAGACCTTTCATTACCCAACTAGGTAACATCATCAGGCCTAGAAGAGATTAGGGTTTGCTCTCTTTTTATATATGAATTGTGATGACCCAGAGCATAACACAAATGTAACAAAATAAAAAAAAAGCATAAATAAATGTCCTTTAATGCCTCCAACTTGGCCCCACTGTTCAATAATACTCAGTTGGAGATAAAACATACTCAAAAATAATTTTCAAAAGAAAGCAAAACAGTTTGAACTTAATGAACAGATAGAGGTGAAATAAAAAAACCAAACAAACTATAATGATGAAATTTTCACAATGGAACAGAAGTATTTACCAAATTCAAGGAGATAACAAGGCATGTCTGTGAGAAGGTCACCAACCAAGATAACGTCAGACCAAAATAAAACACCCTTTGTTTCCAGCATTTGCCAGTACGCAGGTCCAAACTCTTATGCAGTTGTCACACCTGCATCCCATGAAGAGGATCAAGGCCTTCTCCTCCCCATGAGAGCCCTTCCCCAGCCTCCTCCACAACCTCCAGAGCCACACTTTCACTCCCTGTCCACTGTTCCTCCTCTCCTTCAGAGTCAGTCTCCACCAGGGGCATGAGTGGCTTGCCTTGTCCGTGCTGGTGGGAGTCTTCTTAGTGGTTCCTTGATGAGGCTGTTCTTCTCCATTTCCCTGAGCTGGTAGTTCTTGTACTGGTGTATTGTTCATGTCTTGATTGTTGGTCTAGTTAGTACTAATCTTTGTGTTAATCTCTGCTCACTTCTGTGTTGATTGCTGGCCAGGAGGTGTTTTGGTCGTTTCCGCCCCTTTTTGGCTTTTTTATTGTTCCTTTTGAATAGCAGTATCACTTAGATTTATCCCGCTTCACAGCCCTCTCTAAGCATAATGATATGTAGATGTTGTTTATCTCAGTGTGGCTGATTTACTGAGTGCCAGGCTTCCAGGAGAGCTTTTGCTATTTAGGTTGGCTTAGGATGCTCACAGTTTCCTAGTTTAAAACTACAGTTGTGTCTACTTGTGCAAATTAGCAGTTTTAATCACGTCTTCTGACTGCTAATTGGTGTTTATCACTATGCTCTGCTGATCTTCTGCCTAATCTGTCCTACACACTGGAGAGCAAACTCCACTCCCTTCTAGCACTGATGATATTACCTATCTGGGTAATAAAATGTCTGCAAGCAAACAACCAAAACTCAGAGCATTAAGAAATCCTCAACTTAGAATATTTGCATGGATTTCTAAGTAACCTTAGACTGTTTTAAGACCAGGGCAGAATTAAAGAGCTAAGACTTATTGTGAACCTGGGTTTTGTTTTGTTTTTCTCCATGCTGGCTGGGGAATTCTGGGAGTTGAAGTTCACACATCTACTGCCAAGGTTGAGACCAAGGTGATTTTCCTCTTAATCTAGCAACAGTCTTCTGATGTTTTTGGGATTGCAATGTTTTGTTTGTGTGTTTGTTTTCGACAAGAACTCTGAAAACTGGATTCTACCAGATGGTTCATTTTGCAGAACCAAGTGTTTTCCTTCACACCTCAAAGGAAACAAAATTTCCACTCTATATGTCAACCCATGCATGACTATTATAGCAATGTAATAAAATATACAAGAGCCGACCTATGACAGCTTTTATGGATTTCCCCCATCTTATCATTTCCAACTCCTCTATCCCTGAAGCGCTATACATAGTCTTCAACAAATGGAGAAGGACTGCAGGATTTGGGTATGGCCAGTCTAGAGAAAAGAAGAATTAGGGGTGACATGATAGCAGTATTCCAGTATTTGAGGGGCTGCCACAAAGAAGAGGAGGGGTCAATCTATTCTCCAAAGCACCAGAACAAGAAACAATGGGTGGAAACTAATCAAGGAAAGAAGCAACCTGGAATTAAGGATAAACTTCCTAACAGTGAGGACAATTAACCCGTGGAAACACAGAAGTAGCTGTCTGGAGAATTCTGGGAGTTGAAGTCCACAAGTCTTAAAGTTGCCACGTTTGAAGACCTTTGGATTAAAGAACTGCAGTTTAAACTGCAAAGCCTTTAAAGTATTTTCCACTGATATAGTTTAAAAGTTTTGCAGTGACTCTGCCGCATGTTCAATTTTTTTTAATTTCTGTTTCTTCAGGAACAACAACTTCTTTGTAATGAGTTAATAAAAGAGTTCTCTGGAGCCCCGTTTGCAAACTAGCAGATATCCAGAATGTAGCAGCCCCAAATGGATTTGGATGTCAATGCCAAGAGGAAACCACAAAGTTGATATGAAAACAGAGGGTACCTAGATCAACATATTTTGTTGTTTTTAAAGGGAGGGAAGAGAGGAGAGATGTAAAGGAAGAGGAGATGGGAGGGAGGGAGGGAGGGAGGGAGAGAAGGAAGGAAGGAGAGATGTAAAGGAAGAAAAGAGGGAGGGTGGGAGAGAAGGAAGGAGACATGTAAAGGAAGAAAAGAGGGAGGGTGGGAGAGAAGGAAGGGAGGGAGGGAGAAAGGGAGAAGAGAAGGGAAGGTTGGGAGGGAAGGAGAAGGGAGGGAACGAGGGAGGAAGGAAGGAAGCTAAGGGAAGAAAGGAAAGGGAGGGAGGGGGAGGGAGTGGAAAGAAGGAAGAAAAGAAAGAAAAAAGGGAGTGAAGAAAAAGAAAGAGAGAGGGAGGAGAAGGAAAGGGAGAAGGAGAGGAAAGAATGAAGGAGGGAGGGAGTGAGGAAAGGAAAAAGGGAAGGAAGGAAGGCTAAATTATTTTTGTGTGATATTCAATTTGAATGAGAAACTATAAATAAAAATATGGAAAACTAACTGATAGGGTCCAAGGAATCCCCAAGATACTGTGGTCTTTATTCCATTCATAGCTACTATTTCAAATTCCTAGTAAAACCTTAAACTCCAATTCCATGCACCCATCCGTGGCCTACTTGTAGGTAGAAGAACAAACAGCTGGCTTTTTAATAAACTAAACAAGGAGAGGGCTAGTTATCATTTTTTTACACCATCAAGGAAAAACTTATGTACATATAAATTCATTCTGGATAAGGGCAACATTTTTATTGAGAAAAGTATTTGTCAACCAGGGCAACTTTGATGGGTTGGACTTCAGTCCCGAGAATTTCCCAGCCAGCATGTTTTTACAAGGCTGAAAAACATTGTTCTAGATAAATATTTCAAATAAAAACACTGTGTGAGGATTATGTAGGTCAGTTGGGGAGACAAGGAGATACATAGCAAAGGACCTAGAAGTATTTTCTACCCGTTTTCAAGCTGGATCATTCCAAAGAGTAACCAAGTACGACACAACACACTCTAAAGATTTAGTATAGGGGTCCCCAAACTTGGCAACTTTAAGACTTGTTAATTGCTGGCTGGCTGGAGAATTCTGGGAGTTGAAGCCCACAAGTCTTAAAGTTGCTAAATTTGGAGATTTAGCATTTTTTGAACATTCAGATGTGAGAGTTAGCTGGATCTATCGTTGTAGGCGCCAAGCTAGAAGCCAGGAGACTGTGATTCTAATCCTGGTTTAGGCATGAAAACTAGCTGGGTGACTTTGGGCCAGTCCCAATGTCAGCCAAACCCACCTCACAGGGTTATGGTGAAAAAACAGAAGAAGGAAGGAGTATTAGGTAAGCTTGCCACATTGAGTTATTTGCAGAAATAATAAAAGTAAGATTTAAATAAATATAAAGATGAAGAGCTCCAGTAAGCAAGCCAAGCATTTTTTGAGACAAACCAAGGATCCATCTGCCCCTTCAGCAAACTTTCCTGAGGAGTCCTTGGTCCTCTCTGAGTTTGGTTGTTTTCTTGCAGATGTTTCGTTACCCAACTAGGTAACATTAACAGTATGAAGGATGCACACACCCTCACACTGATGATATTACCGAGCTGGGTAATGAAACATTTGCAGGAAAATAACCAAGCTCAGATAGCATCAAGGACCCCACAATCATCTTTGTCATTCTCATCCTCCTCTCTGTACCTCCACTTCCTTCTAGCACTGATGATGTTACCTAGTTGGATAATGAAACATCTGCAAGAAAGCAATCAAGCTCAAAGACCACCAAGGATCCCACAATCCTCTTCCTCCTCTCTACAAACCCACTTCCTTCCAGCACTGATCATGTTACCTCGTTGGGTAAAGAAATGTCTGCAAGAAAACAACCAAGCTCAGAGAGCACCCAGGACCCTATAGTCCTCTTCTCCTTCTCCTCCCCTTCCCCCTCCTCCTCCTCTTCTCTACAAACTCCACTTCCTTCCAGCACTGATGATGTCACCTAGTTGGGTAATGAAACGTCTGCAAGAAAACAGCCAAGCTCAGGGAGCACCAAGGACCTCATAGTTCAATCCTGAGCTACAGAGATTCTCTTCCAAAGGTTTACGGTAATCTTTTCTCCATGAACACAGAACTCACGTTTGGTCATTATTTCTACTTAAACCCACATATACCAGGCCTAGTGTAGTTGGTGGGGACTTTAAGCACATTTCCTGAAATTACTGTACTTACAGTATACCAGTTTCGCCCTATGACCAGAAATATACTGAATTTCACAAGCGATGAGCACCAGGTTTGCATAAATTGCATGCAGTAATCTTTAATTTAAGGCCATTGCTTGACTATCGGTTTACTGTAAAGTAGGGATATCCAAGCTTGGCAACTTTGGAGACCTGTGGACTTCAATTCCCAGAATTCCCCAGCCACCCATGCTGGCTAGGGAATTATGAGAGTTGAAGTCCACACGTCTCCAAAGTTGCCAAGCTTGGATGGACACCCCTGCTCTCAAGGATAATTCTCAGAGTTATTACATGTTAGAGGAGTGAAACCTTTTTTTTGCTCATCCCTTGTTTCTTTATATCTCCTGTTTCATGCTTCCCCTCAACGATGGAGCAAGAAATAATTAAGGGATTGTGCAAACATGCATTCTTTGGAAGCAAGCAAGATTTCCTAGAACCAGGATTGAAATGATGGTTCCCCTCTCTGAAATTTGAACATGTAGCTAACTGCCAAATGGCCCTTCTACTTGCACAAGGAGGGAAGGAGGGAGGGGGAAATGAGAAGAAAAGTGGGGGGGTACCAACTGCGAAAGGGAGCATTTCTTTGTTGGCTGCTAAAAGCACACTCCTAAGGGGAGGAAGAGGCTGGAAGAGGGAGAATACAGAAGAGAGGGATGGGGAAGCAAGAACAGCAGAGCAGAAGAAGAGGTGGAGCAGGATGAGGGATATTTGTAAGAAAGGGAAGTCCCCAGGGACACCTCTTGGAAGATGGAGGAAGATAAGGAGGCCAGGATGGATGGGGAAAGAGGAGAAAAACTGGAAGTCAAAGCAGAAATAAACCATTGATGGAGATCTGCAAAAGGAGGGGAGGGAGGGAGGATAGGAAGGAAGGAAGGAAGGAAGGAAGGAGAGAGGGAGGGAGGGAGGGAAGGAAGGAAGGAAGGAAGGAAGGAAGGAAGGAAGGAAGGAAAGAAAATGAAATGTATAGGTTCTCCTGCTTGAGTAAGGGGCTGCACAAGATGACCTCCAAACTCCATTCCAGCTCATTCATTCTATTCTAAAAGACAAAGATGGGGTGCAGGGAGGAGAGGAGACAGAGATGGGAAGAAGGAGAGGGAGGGAGGAAGTGGGGAAGGAAAGGAGGAGGGCGAGGGAGGGAGGGAGGAGAGAAAGGAGGGAGGATGCAAAGGAGGAGGAAAGGGAGGAAAGAAGGACGGGTTCCCTGGGAAAGAAACAGAAACCCCAAAAGGGAAGCGGCCAAAGCGGCGCGTCCGGACAGCGAGCCCCGCGCGGGAGGCTGGGGCCGGGCCGGGCCGGGCCGGGCGCGCCGCAGCCTCCCCGCTCCCGCTGCCTTGACTCACACGTAAGCGTGGTAGATGAACGCCCAGCCGCGGGGCCTTTCCAACACGTTGTAGAGGAAATTCTGGAGCTTGCGGTAGAAAGCGTTCCTCTTGGGCGGCCTCCCGCCGACGGCCGAGCGGGGCTTGCTGAGGATGGAGCCGCGTTTGCCGCCGCCGTCCCCGCCGCCGCCGCCGCCCTCGGAGCCGGCGATCAGCAGGGCCCCGTCGCGGGAGGACTCGGGCCCGCCGGGGTCCAGCCCCACGAAGCCCACCTTCTTCTCGCCCGAGGTGCCCGCGTACACGCCCCCGTTGCGCGACTTCTGCACCATCCTGCGGCGGCGGCGGCGGCGGCGGGCGGGCGGGCCGGTGCCGGGCTCAGAGCGGCCGCGAGCCGGGCAGCCGCGCCGGGCAGAGCCGCTGCCCGGGACCCGAGCGGGGCGGCAGCGGCATGGCAGCAGCGCAGCCCGGCCGGGGACTGCGGCGGCCGCCGGGTGGCTTTGGCCAAAAGCAGCAGCAGCAGCAGCAGCAGCAGCAGCAGCGCGGAGGAGGCGAATCGGTCCGGCCTCCTCGCCGCTTGCTTTGCGCAGCTCCTCCCGGGAGCCCCCCCGCCCGCCGTTTAACCCTTCCCGCGCCGCTCGACGAAGGTGTGGCGGACGGGGGGCGGGGGCGGGTGGTGGAGAGGGAAACGACGCCTGATCGGAGGTGGGGCGAAGAGACCATCCGAGTTGGAAGGGACGTCGTAGGTCATTTCGTCCAACACACACACACACACCCCCAAACGGGAGACCCTACACCAGGGTTCCTCAACCACCGGTCCCGTGGATCATTTTGTACCGGACCGCAAAGAATGAATAATCGTGATTAAAATGTATATAAAAATATGTTTTTAGTAAAGAAATAGTAAAGAAGCCCTTTGCTATTGGGGAAGAATTGATTTTGCCGGTTTCTGAAAAAGTGTTTCTGCGTGAAACTGATCCCTGGTACAAAAAAGGTTGGGGGCCACTGCCCTACACCATTTGTGACCGGTCCAATCTTTTCTTGAAAGTCTCAAGTGGCTGCAGGGGAACGACACCCACCCACCCACCCACCCATTCCTGGGCACACGCAAGTGCGCACGCTACTAATTGGCAAAGATTTGGAGTGTGGGGGTGTGTGAGATTGTTGGGTTTTTTTGTGGCGCTTTTTTGGGGGTGGGGGAGGCCGCTTGATTCAGCATCTCTGGGCATGTGCAGAGCGCCCGACTTTGGCAGGAAAAGAAAAGAAGCACCTCCTCCTCCTCCTCCTTCTCCTCCGCGGAGGCCGAGATCTAGTCTTCTGCATCTTTGTGGCGGCAGTTGGGTTCCGATATCATGGCAAAATCGATTTGCGCAGGATTGCAGAATTGCGATTAAAATCGTGGGAGGGAGAGAGAGAGAGATGGATTGGATGAATAGGTGGATGTAAAATGGAGAGAAAGGAGGGAGGGAGAGAGGAAGGAAAGAAGAATGGAGGAAGAGGGTGAAGAAGAGGAAGAAGAAGAAAAAGAAGAGGAGGAAGAAGAAGAAGAAGAAGAAGAAGAAGAAGAAGAAGAAGAAGAAGAAGAAGAAGAAGAAGAAGAAGAACAGAGGCAGGAGGAAGAGGAAGACAAGGAGGAAGAAGGAGGAGGAAGAGAGGAGGAGGAAGAAGAAGAGATGGAGGAAAAGGAAGTGGAGTAGGAGGATAAGGGTCTAGGTCAGAACAAGCACTTTTGTTTGGAAATAAAAAAAAAATTCTAGTTTACACTTATCTGCGACAGTTCGTTGGGCATGCACGTCAGGTAGAAGGACACAAGTTTTTTGGGACCACACATTATTCATGCCCAGAAATTCAGCTCAAAAATTATACAATTTTTGGAAGGACTTTGCGGAATCTGCCCATGTTTGATGTCCTCTTTCCCCAATTCAAGGTGGTTTCTCTTTGTGTGTTTTGTTCGTGTGATTCATTTCTAACTCAACAATTGTGTTCCTTCATGTTTGCTGTGTACATGAAGCGAGAACATGTTTTCCTTTCACTCCCTGTTATGGATAATCCAAACGCCACTTAAAGTGTGAAATAACATCAGCATTCACCTCACTTTATGTCTTTTCCTCTGTTACCTCTATGCTTATTGCAGGTATTTGCAGCATGTGGGAGAAAAAAAAACCAGAGAGAAAAGCAGTTTTATAAATCCTATTTACAAATGTCTTGGGATTTTATATAATTATATACATAGATATATATGTATGTATATATGTATGTATATGTATATAATTTTGATGCATTTGGTTCTGCCACTTTGGAAACTGGTCAAGAGAGGAGAATTGTGATATCACAATCAAGAAATCTAAACTTGCACACACTTTTCTTTGTCCCTGTGGAGGTCAGGGGGAAAAAAGAAGGGAAATGAAAGAAAAGGATTTATGTACAGTAAACTATAAATGGTCACATTTTCCAGATGTGTTGAACAAGATTTATGAAAGTCGCAAGTAGGCCGAAAATGTGACTATCTTCTCCTGTAGTTGGTTTCCTAGCAACTGATACTCTGAATATAAGAACATGAGATTGAGTTATTATAACTGAGAGATATATTCAACCTCCATCTGATTAATCTACCTTTAACGCTACCTCGAGCACTTACTATTAAACATAAGTGATTCCACAACTTAATTTTTTTCATTTAAATAATGTCCTTTTTTTTTTCTCTCCTCCTCCTCCTCCTCCTGGAATTAATATCCATGGGCTGCTGTAGTTATAAATTTTTTATATGAATCTATTTTTTCCCCTCTTTCCTGTGTATTTTATCGGCCTCCGCTACCCTTTAAATGCTTCTCTTTTAAAAAAAACACCTGAGATGGACAATGCAGTGCATTTGATTTTTGAAAAGGCCTTCGGAGCATAGTTCGCCTTCGGAGCATAGTTCGCAGAGAGAACTTAACAAGACATCAACAGGACTAAAATTTTCTTACATGCTTGGAGAAGACAGCTGCTCTATAGGGAATCCTTGACTTATGGTGTGGATTGAGCCCCAAATATCCATTTCTGAGTGGTTAATTGAGTTTTGCTCCATCTTATGACTTTTCTCAACACAAAACCATTACCTCAAAGCAATTAGTGGAATGGAATGGAATAGAAGAGAATAAGAGAAGAGAATAGAACAGAATATAGAATAGAATAGAAAAGAATAGAGTAGAATAAGAGAAGAGAATTAATAGAATAGAACATAGAATAGAATATGGAAAAAATAGAATAGAATATACAATAGAATAGAATAAGAATTAATAGAATAGAATATAGAATAGAATAGAATATGGAAAGAATAGACTAAGAATTAATAGAATAGAATATAGAATAGAAAAGAATAGAATAAGACAAGAATTGAATAGAATATGGAATAGAACAAGAGAAGAGAATCAATCAAATACAATAGAATATAGAATAGAATAAGAGAATAGAATTAATCGAATAGAATAGAATAAGGAAAGAATAGAATAGAATATAGAATAGAATAAAAGAATTAATAGAATAGAATAGAATAGAACAGAGAAGGGAATGGAATGGAACGGAATTCTTTATTGACCAAGGGCGATTAGACACACAAGGCATTGTCCATAAACTTCAAAGTTTTCTTCTTATAGCTTTCCAAGAGATGGTCTTCATATAATAGCCATAGCAAGAACACTTGGACTTATATCACTTCACAGTGCTTTACACCCCTCTCTAGGTGGTTTACAGAGTCAGCCTGCTGCCCCCCAACAATCTAGGTCCTCATTTGAGGATCAGCCAGTCAGGATTGAACTCCTGGCAGCGGGCCGAGTCAACCTGCAATACTGCATTCTAACCACTGCACTGCCATGGCTCCTATCTAAACCCTACAGAGCACAAGGTTCAGTCGAATAGAAGCAACGGAGCGCTTCCTCCCTGCACTGCACCTTAGGATGTAATCCGGTTCAGGTTCCGTCAGATGGCTTTGATTGGGCATGCCTTGCCATATATCAAACGCTCTCTCTTCCAACTGGCCCTCTTTTGATTGGGCCTGGGCTCTTCTAATCGCCTGCATGGATTTCCGGCTGAGTCTTCCATCCAACTGCATCACCTTTGATGACTTCCTCTTCCAGTTGATGGGCGTGTACCAAGCCACGGCCTAGAAAAGAGGCAGAAGGACTGTTCTGACCCAGCTCCCCAAACCCAACAAACCAGTGGTGGGATTCACATTTTTTAATTACTGGTTCTGTGGGTGTGGCTTGGTGGGCATGGCATGGTGTGGCTTGGTGGGTGTGGCTTGGTGGGCATGGCAGGGGAAGGAGATACCTCCCTTCCCTCCCCACCCCCGTAACCTGCTTTCCAGCTCCGTTCTCCTGTGCAGGGCAACCAAAGGAGACCCAGACGATCAGCTGGGACTCGATGGGAGGCAGAGAAGAGATGGGGTTGGCGGGACCAGTGAGAGGTGGGATTGGCTGGTTCTCCGAACTACTCAAAATTTCCGCTATCAGAACTGGTCACAACCTGCTGAATGCCACCTCTGCAACAAACCTTGAACTCAAAACATTCCTTTATTAGGAGCGCCAGCAGCCTCTCTCACAGGCTAACAAGTCCATTTGGCAGGGAGATGAATAGTTGTCTGCCACATCCATTCATCTCCGCCCCCTGCCTTTTATCCCCCGAGCTAGGGTGGGGTTTCGCTAGCAGTGGTGGCTCTTCTGTCCCAAGGACCGGCCCATAGATTTCCACTGCTCTCCTCTCCTCTGCCTTCTGCGCATCCATGTGTCAGGCACTGGGCCCAGCTGTTCCTCCTCTTCCTCACCAGCCACCTCCACACCTGGGGGCTGTTGACTCTCCATCAGAGGGTGGCCCAGGCTCTGCCTCTGTCTCTCTCTCTCTGACAGCTCCATTCCCTCTTCCCCCTTGTAACTCCCAGGTTGCCCTGATGCTGGCCCTGATTCCCACGCCAACTCCTCCTTCTCCTCTGATTTGGTGGCTGGAGGGGCCGGCACCTGACAAGCCACAACAAGGACATTGATTTATTTGGGAAGGCCCATCTGCTGCCTGGAAGACAAGCCTGTAATTTTATTTCTAAGACAAAGGGAAAAAAAGAAAAATATTTGGTGACTCTTTTCTTACTTGACCCGAATCTTGGCTTGCCTGATTTGAACTGCAGATTCTCCTTGTCTTACAACCTTCTGTTTAATTACCATTTGTAGGCACTGAAAAAAGGGACTCATGAATGTTTTTCACACTTACAACCATGGCAGCATCCCCAAAATGATCAAAATTCAGACTCTTGGCAAATAAGTCATATTTATGACCGTTTGCAGTATCTGGGGTCATGGGATCCGCTTTGGTGATCTTCTGATGAGCAAAGTGTTCCTAACATAACAACTGCAATGATTCACTGAATAACGGTGGCAAGCAAGGTCATAAACCAGGACGAAGCTCATTTAACAATGGTCCTGCTTAGCAACGGAAATTTTGGGCTCAGTTCTGGATGTAAATTGAGGACTACAGAAATCCGAAAGAGTCACCTGCCCGGAAGGATTGCAAAGGATGGTGGTGCATTCAGAGCCTGATTGAAAGCTGTCCAGCTCCTTCCAGAGATAATCTGAGGGAGGTTGATGATGCCTTTGAGAATCCATGGACCAGACCTGCAACACAGCGCAACTGGGAACAATTAAGCGTCACATAAATGCTCTTCCTGAATTTTTCCATAGTAAGAGGAAACATAGTCCAAAAAATAGCCAAGTTTCCCTTCTGATCTTTCTTTCTTTCTTTCTTTCTTTCTTTCTTTCTTTCTTTCTTTCTTTCTTTCTTTCTTTCTTTCTTTCTTTCTTTCCTTCCTTCCTTTACTTTCTTACTCTCTCTCTCTTTCTTCCTCTTTCTTTTCCTCTCCTCTCCTCCTCTCCCCTCCCTTTCTCTTTCCTCTCCTCTCTTCTCCCCTCCCATCTCTTTTCCTCTCTCTTCTTCTCCTTCTCTCTGCTCTCCTCTCTTCCCCCTCCCCTCCCATCTCTTTTCCTCCCCCTCCCCTTCCATTCTCTCTCCTCTTCTCTCTCCTCTCCTCTCCTCTCCTCTCCTCCCCTCCCCTCCCCTCCTCTCCTTTTTCTTTCTTGGCACTGTGTAGGGATTTTCTCTGTATTTTAAATCTTACTCACCACGCTGGAAAATCAGGATGTCCCTTTCAGCAACCCTTTCAGATTAGTGGGACTCCCCAGGAGCTGTGCAAACAGTTGCACATCCCTGCTCTAAAACACCTCATCCCATGAGAAGATTCTGCTCTGGGCTCTTAGCAATTCCTTGCAGATGTCCAAGTGTTGCAAGCCTTTGCAACTTGTTCGCAGATCTGAAACATTTCTAGGGCAATATTTGGTGTCAACAGAAAGCACCGGATTTGCTTAAAGCAATTAGGGGTTGGGGTTTTTTTGTGTGTGTGTGTTTGTGTGGGGAGCTCTATAATTGGCCCTAATGACTAGCCTTAATGATGAGGCCAGATGGTTAATTCATTAATGTAAAAAGCAAAGCTATAATCTCTGGAAGTTAAGCCAGGCAACTGACTAATTTTCTTGACGATTTGAAGTTTTGCTGCTTATCCAAGTAGCTTTTTCTGTCCAAACAAGTTGGTTAGGAGAGTGTAGAAAGTTAACACCTGGCCCTCTCCTAGAGGAATGAAATATGTTGAGGAATATTAAAAAGGCAGAATATTATATTTCCCTGGGTAATAAGTTTTTTTTTACAAGGAGGAAGCAGCCCCCATCTTCCCTAATAGCCCTCAGCAGATGTCAGCACTTAAGAGATAGATAGTTCTATGCATAGGCAAAGGAAACACTGCAGGCAGAAATCCATTCAAGGCAGGATGTTTTGAAATTCCCTGCAGCAAAGTCTGAACAACCGCAGAGTTGATAGGATTCACCCTCACTCCAGAGCCAAACCAGCACAAAGTCATGATTAAGCCATCATAGGAATTGCCCAACACCCTTTCAGAACACAAGCCCCTTCACTGCATCATCTCAGCAGTCCAAACTTCAACCAAACCTGGGAGCTCAGCCAATCTATAAAGCCAGCTATGACCCCTACATAACCTCTACAGCAGACAATAAAATACATGTTCTTGCACAAGAACAGGAAGCTCAAGTGCAAAGTCCAAGAGAAGGTATAAAAAAAACCCCACACTCAACTCCATGGGGTCAGCTGCACCAGAACCACAAACATGTGGTCCTGTCCATCAATAAATGGACCTTCTTTTCAATCAGCCCCCAGACTGAACCAGAATTGTTGGAATGTGCCAACTCTTAACATTATTGCTGTGTGTTATTAACCTAATAACAGGCAACAAGAAAATAAGTCCAGTTGAATTGACTCAACTTCCAGATCCTTCTTCTTGGTTGATTGAGAACCTTCATCAAAATAGCTATAATGCTTCATTCTGAGCATTTTCTAAACGGTGCACCTGTTTTTATGGGCATGTGAGGGAAGGAAGGAGATTGATGATCACACTAGAGAGTAGGATTGTACAGCTGTGGCCACTGCCTTAATTTTTTGGACTCCCTGAAGGAAGAAGGGAAGGAAGAAAAACATGGATGCTGCCACAACTTGAAAGCATACTTAATATTCCATTCTCCTGAGCAGAAAATTTTGCATTCCGGTAGTACTGTATTATGAACTGTTTGTTTTCATATTTCACTCACCGTCACACAGGAGTTTGGCTTCATTCGGATGTTGGGGGGGAATCTAAAAACGGCTGTTGGGTGGCCATTCATATTCTGCTGAAGAGTATAATCTCCAATGCTTTCTTCTTTATCAGAGGAATTATTGATTATTTTCACATAATGGCCACTAAAATGAACATCAGTAATTTTAAGATTCCCAACACTATTTTAAAAAAAGGAACAAAACTTGGTTAGACAACCCAGCCATATTGGGGATTCTCTCTCTCTCTCTCTCTCTCTCCCTCTCTCTCTCTCTCTCCCCCTCCCTCCCTCTCTCTCTCTCTCTCTCTCTCTCCCGTCTGTCTGTCTCCATATCTCTCTCTCTTTCTGTCATTTTTTATCATCTCTGATTCTATCTATCTATCATATATCTTCTTTCTTTCTTTCTAAATCTATCTATCTATCAATTTTTCTTTCTTTCTTTCTTTCTTTCTTTTTCTTTCTTTCTTTCTTTCTTTCTATCTATATCTATATCTATATCTATATCTATATCTATATCTATATCTATATCTATATCTATCTATCCATCCATCCATCCATCTTTCTTTCTTTAATGACCCTGTTAATCCTTTGCACTGTGATGGAGTTGGGATGACTGAATGGAGTTGAGCGTTTACTGAATGGATGCCCTTCCTGACACCAATGCAGTGTTCACAGCAGACAATTACTCATTGCACCCAAAGAGAGAGAAATATAGATAGAATTCTTTATTGTAGAATTCTTATAGAATATACCTGCCATTACCTAAAATCAAACTCACAGCCTCCTGATTGTGAGGTGACCCTAACCCGAATCCTAATCTCACCGAGATTATCTATATAACTATAGAAAAGCAAAATCCACTCAACCACCAAATCTAAATGGTTTTACTTAGGATTTTTTTTGTTTTGAAACAAGAACGGTATTCCACAACTACCTGGATGATGACGAACTGTAGTACTCGGCTGGAATTCGGGACTGTCCTGCTTTCTTCATCAGTTCATTACTGATCTTCTTAGTGTCACCAAACAATGTTCTCATATAGTCCTGACCTTTTCCGAGTTCTTCATTGTCAAAGGTGTCAGAGCAAGAAAGGTACTGGTTTTGTGGTAGAGAGCTGTTGGTGCTGGGAGCAGCTAAATCAAAGTGAATGAATGAAGAAATGAATGGAAACTCATCAAGGAGAGATTCAACCTAGAACTAAGGAGAAACTTCCTTGCAGTGAGAACAATTAATCAGTGGAACTGCTTCCCACCAGAAGTTGTGGCTGCTTCATCACTGGAAGCTTTTAAGAAGAGATTGGACAGCCATTTGTCTGGAATGCCATAGGGTCTCCTGCTTGAGCAGGGGGCTGGACTAGAAGACCTCCAAGGTCCCTTCCAACTATGCTATTATGAATGAATGAGTGCATAAGTGAATGAGTGAATGAATGAGTGAATGAATGAGTGAATGAATGAGTGAATGAGTGAATAAATGTGAATGAATTAATGAGTAAGTGAGTGAATGAATGAATGAGTGAGTAAATGAATGAATGAATGAATGAATGAATGAATGAATTGAGTGAATGAATGAATGAAGGCTCAGGGACTAAAGCAACTATTTAAAAAAAAATACAAGAGAAAGTAACTGTTTTTGAAATAATTACGGGGGTGAGAGGAAATGGCTCAATCTTCTCTTCTCTTTGCTGCCAACTTTAAAGTGCATTGCATTTTCTGAGCATCTTTTAGAAGTTATGGCCATGAAACAGAGGCATAGCTAGTAAAGCGAATGTTTTCCTAGTGACCTTCTGATTTATTACCTTGCTAGACTTACCTTCAGTGGGTCATCATAAAAGCATCAATGAAATAGCTGTTCCCCTGAATGTCTGGATAATGGATTTTCAACCAGGAGCCACTAAAGACTTTCCCAAACTTTTCCCACCAACAGGAGGCCCTATGACTGTATATCCTGAGAAAAGTCCTAATTTTCCCTCCCATTGTTCATACTTTACTAACAATTGGGTGGGGGCTGCATCTCTCTGGGTATTGATTAGGTGATCTGTCCAAAGAACAATTGGTTGAAGTATTTTTGTAGAAAGTAACACCCAGAAGAGAGATGTCCATGGAGATACTCAGTCATTCAGGTCATGGTTGTCCCCATGGTAGGATTCACATTTTTTTTTCCTACTGGTTCTGTGGGCATGGTTTTGGTGGGTGAGGTGTGGCTTGGTGGGCATGGCAGGGGAAGTTTATTGCAAAATCCCCCTTTCCTCCCCATCCCACTAACCTGCTTTCCAGCTGCGTTCTCCTGTGCAGGGCAACCAAAGAAGACCCAGCTGATCAGCTGGGACTCAATGGGTGGCAGGAAATAGATGCGGTTGGCAGGGCCAGTTAGAGGTGGGATTGGCCAGTTCTCTGAACTATTCAAAATTTCTGCTATCGGTTCTCTAGAACTGGTCAGAACCTGATTAATACCACCTCTTCCGCAAAGGTGCTTTTTCAAAAGGCAACTGGACTGCCTTTGTTGTTTTTTTCCTTGAGGAAGTTTCACTTCTCTTCCAAGAAGCATCTTTAGTTCTTCAACTGGCTCTCTCCCAAAAGAGAGCCAGTTTGGTGTAGTGATGAATGAACAATACTAAAATCCAGGAGACAGTAAGTTCTAGTCTTGTCTTAAGCACAAAGCCAACCTGGGTGACCTTGGGCCAGTCGTTCTCTCTCAGCCCTCATAAGGAAGCCATGGAAACCACTTCTCTAAATCTTCCCAAGAGAATTGCATTAGTCCTGGTGGTCAGCAGGACTAAACACTGACTTGAAGGCAAAATAAAATAAAATTAAAATTAAAACAAAAAATCCTCTACATATGTTCTAGATGATAGAATAGAGTAGAGTAGAGTAGAGTAGAGTAGCAGTAGGTAGAATAGAATATATAGAAATGAACAGAATCGAATAGAATAGAATAGAATTCCTTATTGCCATGTGTGATTTGAACACACAGGAATTTTGGTCTTTGGTGGCATATAAGCTCTCAGTTTTCCTTAAGAAAAAAATACATTCATCAAAGAAATCATAGATACAATACTTAGTCGCATAGTCTCTCCAGCGTTACTAATAAGCATCAAATCCATACTAGAAAAAAAATAAAATCATACTAAGAACAAAGAAAACACATAATTGTAAAGAATATTAAGCACCACAGTCTATACGTCATACAGTGAATGAGATAGTAATACAGAAGGATGAGAATAATAATAATATCAGTCTTTACTAGATAGTTTGGACAGTGTTGGATGGAACTATTTGTGAGCAGCAGTGCATTGGTGTCGGCGAAAAAAACTGTCCTTGTGTCTAGTTGTTCTGCGTGTGGCAGTGCCTCTATAGTGTCCTTTTGAGGGAAGGAGTTTAAACAGTTTATGTCTGGGATGTGAGGGGTCTTGTAGATCATTATATTCACAGCCCTTTTTTTTTTCGACTTGTGCAGTATGCAAGTCTTCGCACTGAAGGCAAGTTGTGTAGTAAACACTCCTATTTTTCTGCAGTTGGGATGCTCTTTGAAGAATATTCTAGCTTAGATTGCCTTTAACCAAAGGAACCAAAACTAACATCTCTCCATCTGTATCTTAATCCCCTGAAATATTTTTTTTAAAATCCCCTTTTGATTTAAAAATCCTCGAACTTTTCCCTTAATTCTCAGTCCCAATAATCTTTGAGTTTGTCTAGGATTGTTTTTAGCTTCATGTCACGAGAATTGACCAGGAAACACAGCTGCGGCAAAACCTGAAATACGACTGTCCTAAAAAAAAAAAAACCAAATGCATTTTTAAAAAAATACTCCCTGCAGTGGTGGTATGCTACCAGTTTGGCATGGTTCAGCTGAACTGGGAGCAAAAATTGCTACCAATTTGGCTGAAGTTGTCGTAAAAAAAGGCTCAGATGATCAGCTGGGAGGAGGAAAAAAAGAGGAGAAAGAAGAGAAAAGCACAGAATAGGCCCTCCTACCCATCCCTGTGTTTTTCTCTTCTTTATCCTCTCAGTTGATTGGTGTTGCAGGCCTCAGTTGGTGTTGGGAAAGCTCGATCACCGAACCAGTAGTAGAACAGGTAGGATCCCACTGCTGACTCCCTGGTCCCAAATGTGGACTTACCT
Organism: Laticauda laticaudata; assembly: GCA_004320025.1. Classification (NCBI taxonomy): domain Eukaryota; kingdom Metazoa; phylum Chordata; class Lepidosauria; order Squamata; family Elapidae; genus Laticauda; species Laticauda laticaudata. Next base: position 25,247 of record BHFT01045970.1, on the reverse strand, counting down.
AAAGATTTGTCCACCATCACGAGAGAAGATATAGGGAATCGGACCATCCTAGCCAAAGTTCTCCCACGAAGAAGAGTGACTGCTGACTTGGACTCTGTGAACCGGGAAAATATGACTTTCTCGGAAGGCTTGGTTGTGATGCTGGTTTCAGACTCTGAAATATGCTGGAAATGGACTGGAGCAGCAATCTGATAGAGCCCTGACTCAGTTCTGTAATGGGGATTGAAAACCAACCCTTCACACATGAGCAAATCAGATCCGTACACCAAGAGTTCAATTAGCTACTTTATTGCTTAAGCCCATAATACAGGAATCTTCCCAGGCTGAGGGTATGCACAAGAGTAAAACAAAGTTCAATGACATTCAAAGGGAAGTCAAACTTTACTCTCTTGTGCCCGCATCACTTTGGAAAGTAACAAAGTCACTTTGGGAAGGTCCATAATAACATCCACTTATGACCACAATGGAGTCCAACATTTATGTTCCTCAGTGAGGAATTTGTTTCAGTGAGTTTCCCTCTGTTCTATGTTTTTTCTGGCCAAGTTTGTTCAGGGAATCACTTAAGTTGTTAAGTTAGTGATACAGATGTTAAATGAATCTGGCTCCCCCACCGAAGGTCACAAAAGGGGATGACGTTAACCCCAGGGGACACTGCAACCATCATAAATATGAATCAGTTGCCAAGGGTCTGAATGTTTATCACATGATCATGGGGAGTTGGCAAAGGTAGTAAGTGTGAAAAATGATCCTAAGTCCAAATGGTCCTAAGGGAGTGGAAGTGTGGTTCCAGAGGTTGTGGAGGAGGCTGGGGAAGGGAACAGGCCAGCTGAGCAGTCAGAGGAAGAACCAGGCCCATCCCCTCTTCATCCTAGGACAGGCAGGAAGGAACGGACAAGGGAACAACGTGGCTTATGGGAGAGAAAAGGGCCTTGATCCCTTTCATTGGCTGCAGCTGGGGGGAATAGTATATAAGAGAGATGGTTACAGCACAGCATTGTCAGAAGCAAAGCATGTGTTATTTTGGGCTGAAATTATCTTGGTTGGCATTCTTCAAACAGACTGTGCCTTGTTATCTCCTTGAAGTTGGTAATTACTTATCGTGGTCTTTTGTGGAAATTCCTTCATTGTAGTTTGTTTTAGTTTTTTTAATTTCACCTCTATCAGCTCATTAAGTTCGGACTGTATTGCTTTCTTTTGAAGACTATTTTTGAATACGTTTTATCTCCAACTGAGAATTATTNTGAGAATTATTGAACAGTGGGGCCAAGTTGGAGGCATTAAAGAACATTTATTTACATTTTGGATTTTGTTACATTTGTGTTTCACTCCGGGTCATCACACGGTCACTAAGTGAACTGTTGTAAGTTGAGGACTACCTGTTCTGATTTGTCATTGCCAAGTTCTCATTGTCAACTCATAAAATAAAATATTTTATGGTCTTTTCAGAGTTGCCAACAGAAAGGGAGGGGGGAGCAGTGTGGCAGCTTGCAAAACTGAGAGTGCTTTCCATAAATGTTTTCAAAGATAATAACTAGGTGACTGAAGTTTCTGCCGTGGAAAGATCTAACTGGAGAACATGATTGATAACTCTGGGCTATGGATGTGTCCCATTGGAGAATATGAATTATGATACACCCAGGGGGTGAGGGGAAATCCAAGGTCAAAGGTGACAATGAATGATGTGTCTCAGAGTCGGCTTACACCCAGGCAGCACGGGCGTGCCTTCTAATAAATCTTCTTTAAGCACTGAAAATCAAGCTAGAAACTCATGATTTAAATGGGGATAACTAGCCTGACATTCATCTTTTGTAGCTGGAACCATGCTAAGAATGGTTCAGTCTTGAAGGTGGCATTTCATTTCATGGTAGGAGGTGCTCTGACAAAAAAATAAACTAAACTAAACTGAATAGAAACAAAGTACTTTGTTTTTGCGTTGATTTTTTTTTTTTTTAAATCCTTCTGATGTGCACGACTATCATTCACTTTTCATCCTGGCTTGCTTGAGGCTGTTAGCAACAAACCAAATGGGTGAGCTGTTTGCATAGATTTATAGATGCTCCATTTTGCTTATATTTATACATAAACATATCATCAGCAAGCAATAAGCTAGGCTGGGAAGAAAACATTTTATTTAATGGAGACCTGAAAGGAATTCAAATTATTATACAGGTGGGAGAGAAAATTGCACATTTATGTTCATGCATGAATGGTCTTTGTCAGTCTCCATCCTGCTGAGGCTGACAGAGGTGTCATCCATGTGCATTTGAAGTCACTTTTTCCTTGGGAGATGTTTAGCATTTTTAAACATGTTATGTTAGCATCGACATATATAGATCCCTTGACAAGGGATAAAAGAGGAAGAGGAAGAGCAGGAGAAGGAGGAAGGGAAGGGGAAGGGGAAGGAGGAGAAAGAGAAGAGGAAGAGGAGGAAGAACAGCAGAAGAAACTGAAGGGGAAAAAGAGGAGGAGGAGGAAGTGGGAGGAGGAGGAAGAAGAAGAAGAAGAAAAAGAAGAAGAGGAGGAGGAGTAGTAGTAACATGGGCAGGAGGAGGAAGAAGAAGAAGAACAGGAGGAGGAACAGGGGCAGAAGAGGAGGAGGAAGAGAGAGGAGGAAGAAGAAGAAGAGCAGGAGGAAGAAGTAGTAGTGTTCAGGCTTTCTGATGGTCCAACTCTCACAGCTCTATGTAACTGCAAGAATGACTTATTATGTATGGAAAAATGGTCATAAGGCCATTTTTTCAGGGCCATTGTAACTTCAAATGGTCACTAAATGAACTGTTGTAAGTTGAGGACTATCTGAGGATCCCAAGGAATCTAAAAGCTTTACCCTGCTATACTTCGCAGCTGTTAATTTTCCAATTATGGAACGTGGAAGATAACTCAGTGTTTTTTTTTGCCTAATCCATCGTACTTGTTGCTTATGTCTACAGATGCTGTGCTACTGTTACTCAGGGAAACCAAGGTTACCTAACAGCAAGTAAGTGGAGAGTTTCAAGTGAAGTGAATAACCTACCCTTTCATATATCCAAGTGTATTTCTCAGAGAAGTGATTTCCTCTTGCAGAGAAGTATTCTTTTCCTGAATAGCTTCCACAGCTTTTAACTTGGACAGAACATGGTCTTGTATTTCCTTAAAAAATAAAATGAAAAAGGGCAGAGAAAATCCAGCAAGCTCAGAGATCACTAAGGTCCCCACAATCTCTCCCCCCCTTCCTCCTCCCCACAAACCCCAATTTCTTCTGATGTGCTGATGATGTTACTTAATGCCCTGTCACACTGCCGAACGGTTGCAAAACATTAGTAAAAAGGACACAACGGATGAGAAAAATGTTCCATCCGTTGTTATGCGCTCTCAGAACGGACGCGGGGAGGATGCAGGGCGGATGGAAAGCGGATGCGGAACGGAAGCCCAGCGGATGGAAGTGGATGGAGGGAGCTGATGTCACATTCCGCTAGGCTTCCGGGGGACCTCAGCAAAGCAGACGTGGAACGGATACAGAGCGGATGCAGAGCGACGCCGAGTGGATGAAGCGATGCAGAGCGGAAGCCTAGCGGATGCAAAGCGGAAGCCTAACGGATGCCTAGCGTTAATTGCGCATGTGGGGAGGATGCATTGTGTCAGCCCCGCGGATATAAGGGAGAAGCAGCTCGGAAGCAGGTCACCATTCAGAGGAAAGACCTGCTGCCAGACGGATTGACAGCCCTTGCCTGCCCTGCCGGCATGCCTGCCTGCAAGCCTTGCTGCCAGCCTTGCTGGAAGCCTTGCTGCCAGCCTCCCTGCCAGCCTGCAGCCTTGCTGCCAGCCTCCCTGCCAGCCTTGGTGCCTGCCTGCCTGCCAGCCTTCCTGCCAGCCTTGGTGCCTGCCTCCCTGCACCTTCCTGCCAGCCTTCCTGCCAGCCTTGGTGCCTGACTTCCTGCCACCTGCCTGCCAGCCTTCCTGCCAGCCTTGGTGCCTGCTGCCTGCCAGCCTTGGTGCCTGCCTGCCTGCCAGCCTGTCTGTCAACCTTGGTGCCTGCCCTCCTGCCAGCCTTCTGCAGCCTTCCTGCCAGCCTTCCTGCCAGCCTTGGTGCCTGCCTTCCTGCCAGCCTTGGTGCATGCCTGCTGCCAGCCTTGCTGCCAGCCTTGGTGCCTGCCTCCCTGCCAGCCTTCCTGCCAGCCTTGTGCCTGCCTCCTGCCAGCCTCCCTGCCAGCTCTCCTGCCAACCTTGGTTCTGCCAGCCTCCCTGCCAGCCAGCAACCCCACAACCATGCGGAAGCACAGAAAGCCTCAGCCATCTGCTACCAAGCCCTTGCAAGAGGGACAGGGCTACCATCCCGCCCCCTGGCTCTCACTCTGGTTCTGCGGGCTTCTGCAGCACGGGCTCGCTCTTCTGGGCTGGGGCTTTCTGCTTGCTCTGCTTCTGGAGGAGCTGATGACAAGCACTCCAGCACCAGCCATTCTCCACAGCACCTGGACCTTCACCCTGAGACTGAGCGACCAAGAGGAGTGCCAGAGACTCATTTTTGTTTATAGCTTGTTGTTAATAAAGTCTATTTTTGAATCACACACTTGCTTCATTTCTTTTTTTTTAATAGTCTGGTGGAAACTTTTAGATGGTTAAGCCTTGCATGCTTGTGGATGGCTTAAAGTAGCAGTGGGATGGGTTGAGATAGCAGTGGATGGCAGGGATACCTTTGGGATGGGTAATAGCTGTGGGATAGATAAACTCCAGGCAAGCATAGTGGGACTGTATGGTCCCTCCAGGTGCACATCTATGGCCCTTTATTATCAATAACAATGTAATCAATCATCCAACCATGTCAACATAAACACAACTCTTATTAAATGCCCTGTTCATTGTAGGCCACCCAACGTACATGGCCCAATCCAATCCGTGTGATGAGACAGCTGAAGTAAGCATCCATTAAGCATCTATCATCCTGTCTTGCCACTCCACTGCTCCAGCTGGGGAGTTGCACAGTGTTTCAGAGATTGCGCTGCTTCTTCCTTCATGTGAGGCTCTGTGGGGCCTTGCACATCTCTAAGTGTCTATCAGGTTTCGCCCTTGCCTCCATTCCCCAGGCTCCATGTCCCCATTGCTTGTTGGAGGTCCACGAGCCTGTTCTGCAAGACTGGGTAGGGGTGCGCATGAGATTGTGCAGGATGCAGCAAGCTTCCACAATGTTCCTCACCGGTCTCTGGCGATGCAAGCATTGGTGGTGAGAAGTACCTGGAATCTGTTGGCCAGGATGCAAAGGCGTTCTCCACCACCGCCTTGCCCTGGACAGCCTGTAAGTTGAAGATCCTCTCTTCATGGGTGAGGTATTGGAGCTGTAGGCTTCATGAGGTAGGTTGTGAGGGAGAAGGCTCATCCCCCACAATGAGTAGGGCACATCTTGCGTGTTCGTTGGGCAGGGGTTCTGGATCTGGGAAGCCCACGATGAGAGTTGCGTTCCAAGCCCACCCTTGAGGTACCTTGAGTTGTATACCTGGGCATCTGAAGATGAGCCGTTGCCTGAAGCATCGATGTACATGAACTTGTAGTCAGCATCGACCATGGCGAAGAGGATGAGCTGAAGAAGCCCTTGTAGTGTGATATAAAAGAGGACCCTGAGTTGGCTGGCGCTTTGCAGGCCACGTGCTTGCCATCTATGCTCCAACGGTGTGGGGGAAGTTCCACCTCTGATACCACTGCTCTGCAACTTTTCTTTCCATCCTTCTTCAGTGGGAGGGCACTGGAGGAGCCTCCTTGTATTCTTCGATGATGGCCTGCACCACATCTCTGACCACAATGCTGATGGTTGTTGTGGCACCCTCCAGCCGTACTGCATGCTCCTGTAGGTGGTCCCTGAGGCCAGGTGGCGCAGAGTCAGTGCCACATTGAGCTCAGGCTCCAGGCTGGGCTTGAAATTGTGTTTCGCTTGGTCAACCTGGGTGTCAGGCGCTGCACAACTTCGTCAAACATGGCTGGAGGCATCCTCATGAAGTTCTGGAATGCCCGAGTGTCTTTCGTTCCTGAGCTCCACCATCAGCTTGTTGTACAGTCCGTCTCTCGCTCTACTGGCAAACTATCTCCGTACCCAGACGCTTCTTGGCCACCTCTTTTTTCTTCCCGTAGTAGAGTTCACAGAGCCTGTAGATGGCTTCGCACTGTTGCAGAAGGATGGTGGCTGCCAAAAGGACTTTGTTACAATCCACGGTGGACATGACTGGATGCTGTGAAGAGAAGAGCGAGATGAGGACTGCAGAGGTCCACACCGCTGGGCTGCTGTTTGAAAGTGAGATGCAGATGAGTTGCTCCCCTTCTTATAGGCAGTATAGGTGTCCTTTGCAGACTCCTAAGGCATCCTCTAGGCATCCTCTAGACATCCTTAATATCCGAGATAGGTCCCCTCTGCGAACGTTTTTCCGTTTTACATGCTTTGTTTCCATTCTGCATCCACAGGCATCTGTTCTGCATCCGTTCTGTGTCGTTGCTTCCTCCCTGCATCCGTTTACCGCTGGAATGGATGCGAGTTCGCAGATGCGCAGCGGATGCCTAGCGGATATAGCGGATGCGTAACGGATGCGTAACGGATGCAGAACGGATGAAGAACGGATGAATTGGATACATTTTCCTCAAAACTTTCTGAGCAGATGAAATGTCAATAGACGGATGCTGGACGGATAGAGAGGAAGCAAAACGTATGCAATGAGTACAGAACGGATGCATCGCGTTAATCAGCGGATGGCAAGTGTTTCTCTCCGTTTTACATCCTCTTTCCATCCGTTGGTGCAGTGTGACAGGGGCTTTAGTTGGGCCATGAAATGTCTGTGAGAAAACCCACCAAGCTCAGAGAGTACTAAGGGCCCCACAATCCTCCCCTTCCCTTTCCCCTTCCTCCTCCTCCTCCTTCTTCCTCCTTCTCCTCCTCCTCTTCCTCCTCCTCATTTTTCCTTTTCCTACTGCCCCTGTTCTTCCTCCTGCTCCTGCTCTTCCTTCTCACAAACCCCATTCTCTTCTAGCGCTGATAATGTTTCTAAGCTGGATCATGAAATGTGTTCAAAGACAACCCTCCCACCAAGCTCAGAGAGCATCAAGAGCCTAGAACTGCACATATTCTCTAAATATTATTCTTGCAACATCGCCAAGGCACCCCAAGTTTCGATCACGTGATCATTTCAGCTGCCATCTTGACTTTCTTCATCTCTCTCCCCATGGGCACCCCTGGGGGGAAAACTTTTCTTCAGTGGTTCAGATGGCAGGAAGGCTGCGCTGTTCACACAACTAGGAGAACTCCTATTTCTTCTCAACTACTGTGAAACTGCCCGACTATTGTTTACAAGAAACCATGCATTACATTGCCAATAAGTTATAACCTGTGAATGGGGGTCACAGACCTTTTTCCTCACTCGCTTCCCAGGCTCAGGAGTGGCTTAAACAGGATTTCAGAAAGCGCTAACTCCCTGCCATGCTGATATTACGTGTCCTGATCAGGATGCTGGTTTCGCATAAGAATTGTTGTTTAATTCATGGGGCAAGCTGCGCTGTTGATTTTTTTTTTTTTTATTCTGGTAGAGCAATGTCTGGCTGAGTTGTGAGACACAAACAACTTCACAAATGTACTCTTCTGTGGCAGTTCTCCACCAATATTTGGATATATATATAGGGGTGTGCGTAAGTGCACCATCGTGCCTACCGTCCCTGTCCTATTATCCCCATTTATTCAAACCTATTTCTTGTATTCTTACTCATGTTTATTCTTATACCTATTATCTTGTAAATGATTGACAAATACAATTTTAAAAAATATTCTAATTTCTGTCAAACAACTTCTACAATATCTTTTTTTTCTCTCTCTTTCTAATCTATCATCTATCATCTTTATCTATATCATCTGTCTATCTCTCTGTCCATCTATCTATCTATCATCTGTCTATCTCTATCATCTATCTTTATCATCTGTCTGCTGTCTGTCTATCTATATCATATCAATCTATCATCTAACATCTATTTATCATCTGTTTATCTATATCATCTCTCTGCTATCTGCCAATCTATGTCTGTCTGTCTATCATCTATCTATCATTTATCTCATCTTTCATTTGTATATCATATCTATCATCTATCATCTGTCTATCTATCTATCATCTGCCTGTCTATCTATCTATCTATCTATCTATCTATCTATCTATCTATCTATCTATCTATCTATCTATCTATCTATCGTTTGTCTATCTATCAATCATCTATCTGTCTATCTATCTATCTGAAAAAAATGCAATAATAGTCCATCTTTGAACCATAGGTATGGCTCTCCCCTATTATGCATGCACCACACTATCCGTTCTTTTGGGAGAAATAAAACTCTTCTACCATTCTTTCACCAATAATTTACCTTTTACCAATAATTCAACATTCATTTGGCATGGTGATCAACGCTGGATTTACCGTGCAGTGTGGCTGCAAAGACACATGTGCTTTAAGATATTTTTTTAAAAGGTTAATTGCTTCTGAGGGACTCATTAATTTTCTCAGTGTGCCTGGCTTCACAAAAACTATGTCTATTCAAGCAGAAGTCAGACAACCACCTGCCTAAGATGTTTGAATGTGAATTCCTATCCACAGAGGACAGCTTCTAACTTTCTAAGATTATGGTTTTCTTCTCATGCTGGATGTTGAAGTTCCTGCATCTTAAAGTTTGTAAGGTCGAGAAACACTGCTCTAATTTCGAGGCACAATTCTGCAATGGCTAGGAAGTCATTTGTTTTGTTCTGGGTTCACACAACCAACTAGGTTAGATTGAAGGGCCTTGGATAGTTTATAATTTCAGCATGTTATGTGAACTGCACCAACATGTTATAATACAGTTTTTTTTTTAAAAAAAATGTTTGGGCATCGCTTAGTATGTTAACATAGTAATTGCATTGTGTTAATATGAGTTAAGAGGTAAATAAGTATGCGTGAACACCCAGCATGATGAACTAAGGAGGAGATTATATCCAAGGCTAGTACCATGACATCCAACTTTTCGCACACACATGGGGCCAGCTTTTACAAAATCCTGATGATGATGTTTATTCACCAATAACATGATGATGAACGATGACATAGAACATAGAACAAGAGAGTTGAAAGGGACCTTGGAGGTCTTCTAGTCCAACCCCCTTCTCAAGCAGGAGACCCTAAACCATTTCAGACAGGTGGCTATCAGTCTCTTCTTAAAAGACTCCAGTGATGGAGAAGGAAGGAAGGAAAGAAGGAAGGAAGGAAGGAAGGAAGGAAGGAAGGAAAGGAAGAGAAGGAAAGGAAAGGAAAGGAAAGGAAGGAAGGAAAGGAAACGAAGAAAGGAAGGAAAAGAAGGAAAGGAACAAAAGAAGGAAGGAAGGAAGGAAAGGAAGAAAGGAAGGAAGGAAGGAAAGGAAAGGGAAGGAAAGGAGGGAAAGGAAAGAAAGAAAGGAAGGAAGGATAACAGCATAATCATTATTTACAGGTTAAATCTCTCCTTGATCAGTTTCCATCCATTATTCCTTGCCTGGCCTTTGGGTGCCTTGGAAAATAACTTGACCCCTTCCTCCTCTCTGTGGCAGCCCCTCAAATATTGGAAGGCTGCTATCCTGTCTCCCCTGGTCCTTCTCTACACTGGACTAGCCATGCCCGATTCCTGTACCCGTTCTTCATTTGTTTTAACCTCCATACATCCCATAATCATCCTGGTTGCTCTTCTCTGCACCCCCTGCTCAAGCAGGAAACCCGAGACCATTTCAGACAAAGGGCTGTCCAGTCTCTTCTTAAAAACCTCCAGTGATAGAGCCCCCACAACCTCTGGTGGCAAGCAGTTTCACTGGTTGATTGTCCTCCCTGTTAGGAAATTTCTCCTTGGTTCCAGGTTGCTTCTCTCCTTGATGAGTTTCCATTCATTGTTTCTGGTCTTTGCCCTCTGGTGCTTTGGAAAATAAATTGACTCCCCCTCTTCTTTGTGGCAGCCCCTCAAATACTGGAAGACTGTTATCATTCTTTTCTCTAAGATTCAAATTCAAATCCTGCAGCCGTCCTTCATATGTTTTTGTCTCCAGGTCTTTAATCATCTCAGTTGCTCTTCTCTGCACTTTTTCCAAAGTCTCAACATCTTTTTTTGTAATGTGAGGACCAAAACCACCTCAACCCATATAAGAAAGCTTTTGCATTCTTAGATGATGCACAGAATAATCAAACAGGAAGCCTTTAGGACTCATACAATAGCTATCTCAAATTCCAGATTATGGAAGAAATATTGATATATAATTTGAGAAGCTTCTTTGTTTTGGATGGAGTGGTGCTCTCTCGACTACAGAAAATTGAAAACATTCAAATAACAGCTAGAACAATGGATAAAAAATAATGTTTTCCTTGGCCATCAACCAAATGGAACGTGTACCAAGGCTGCAAATATCTTTCAAGGGTGCATCAAATGTTTTTGGCATATTTTTTGGTGTTTTTTTTTTGCTCCCTAAAATTGGTGGGTGGTATTCTTGCCTGGAATTTGATAGCTTTCAGGGAAGCTGCATCTCAGGGACTCAGTTCTTTAAGACATAAAACAAAAGGAAGGGAGAGAAATGCATGATAAATAAGAGTAACTATTTTCATACGCATTTTGTTGTCAGGAAGTAATCTGCTGCAGGTTACCAAGACATGGACAGCAATGAGCACCATAAAAACACAGAATGCAAACAGCTTTAAAAAAACCATCTGCAGCTATAGAGAAATAAATCACCCTGGATCAAAGGAAACAAGAAGAATAGAATAGAATAGAATAGAATAGAATAGAATAGAATAGAACAGAACAGAATACTTTCTTGGCCAAGTGTGATTGGACACACCAGGAATTTGTCTTGGTGCAAATGTTCTCAGTGTACATAAAAGAAAATATACCTGCATCAAGAGTCAAGAATAATCAGGTACAACACTTAATAATAGTCACAGGGTACAATTAGCAATCGAATCATACTAGGAAACAGCCAATATAAATCGTAAGGATACAAGCGACAAAGTTACAGTCATACAGTCACAAGTAGGAGGGGATGGGCGATAAGGGAGTGATGAGAAGATTAATAGTAATAGTAGTGCAGACTTTGTAAACAGTTGGACAGTGTTGAGGAAATTATTTGTTAGCAGAGTGATGGCTTTCGGGGAAAAAAACTGTCCTTGTGTCTAGTTATTCTGATGTGCAATGCTCTTAGTGTCGTTTTGAGGGAAGGAATTGAAACAGTTTATGTCGGGGATGTGAGGGGTCTGTAGGAATTTTCACAGCCCTCTTTTGACTCATGCAGGACACAGGTTCTCCATGGAAGGCAGGTTGGTAGTAATTGTTTTTTCTGCACTCCTAATTACCCTCTGAAGTCTTTGTCTGTCCTGTTGGGTTGCAGAACCAAACCAGGCAGTTATAGAGGTGCAGATGAGAGACTCAATCATTCTTCCGTAGAACTGGATCAGCAGCTCCTTGAGCAGTTTGAGCTTTCTGAGTTGGCGCAGAAAAGAACATTCTTTGTTGTGCTTTTTTGATGACGTTTTTGATGTTAGGTGTCCATTTTGTGATATGATTGAGCCTAGAAAGTTGAAGGTCTCTACTGTTGACACTGTGTTGTCCAGTATTGTAAGAGGTGGTGGTATGGGAGGGTTTCTCCTAAAGTCTACCACCATTTTTACGGTGAGTGCATTCAGTTCCAGCTTGTTCCAGTTATACCACGAAGCAAGTTGTACAACCTCCCATATGTATATAGATCACAATCAGTGTGAAAGCAATAATAATTTTTTTATAAGGTTAATTTTCTTTAAAATAGCTTTGCCAATCGGCCACATGGAAGTCCTTTTGACTTATGAAGTGATACTACACAATAAAATTCAGGATTGCAAGATACAAAGGCACAAACTTCTGTTTGGCCAGATTCCAAAAAGGTAAAAATGGAGATTGGCTTCATTAAGAAATCAGAATTAGAATAGAGCTGGAAAGGACCTTGGAGGTCTTCTAGTCCAACCCCCCGCTCAAGTATTTCAGACAAGTGGATGTCCAGTCTCTTCTTAAAATTCTCCTGTGATGGACCATCTACAACTTCTGGAGGAAAGCAGTTCCATTGGTTAATTGTCCTTACTGTGAATAAGTTTCTCCTTAGTTCTAGGTTGCTTCTCATCTTGGTTAGTTTCCAACCATTGCTTCTTGTCCTGCTCTCTGGTGCTGTCTGGATTTCATTTTGATTTGTTCTGGCTTGAGTTGGAACCCCAAATTATTCCCCTGACATCTAGTCTAGAGGACTTAAAGAGGGAAGGAATGATGCAAGATCTCTAGTTGTTTCAGGAAGCAAAAGCTCTTCATTTAGAGACCACAAGCTTGGGAGCTGGGTTGTCTTCTCCCCTCTCTGGTTGTCCATGATGTGGTTGTGTGCATATGCACACATACTGAGCACACAAACACAAAAGGAAAGATTTGGTTGCTCCACTGTGGTCACCATCTTGATGCTTTCTTGTCCCCACTCCACAGACAACCTGTTTTCCTTTTGTGGTTGGCACAAAACCCTTGATCAGCTCATGTGCCAGGGACATAGGAGAGCTACCAGGTTTCCAAGTGATTAAATCTATTTAAAAAGAAAGGAGCAAAGTCCACCTTCCAAAACAATTTCTTTTATTTAGGAAGCCATCAAATCGGCAAAGTCTGTTGTAATTTTGGATCTGACACAACCTGGAATTACACCCCATAATATTGGAGATTAAAAACAGCCCCCAAAAGTCACATTCTCCAATAGAAGTAAATCAGCGTTGCCTGGTGTCATCAATCTCCACCACCAGGTCTCAGCAGGGTCAGCTTTCGTTCCCACAGGAAGAACTACCTGGACTAAACAACTCTCTCTATCTCCACTCATCCCATTTTAGGAATGTGGCAAGCCCGAAACCCTTCCCCCCATAACCAGCAAAGAGAAAGAAAGAAAAGGAATATATAATAAAGCTAAATAAAATGGCTACGCATATGTCAATTTCTGGTCAATGACAGGTCTCTAGGCTGGTCCTTCTACCCAACATTAATTAGCAAATACACACAGGGAAAGAGAGACACATACATATGCAAGTAACAATATAATGAAAACTTAAGAAATCAGCTTAAAATCGAAACCTCTGATATACAACAGATACTTTTACATGAGTTTTAATGGTTCTTTTTTCAGTGTTTTATTCAACTTTAGATGAAAAAGCTGAATAATTTTCTGGTTGCGGTCGGGATATCCTATAAAGTGAAGTTCATATTGATAAGAATACTTTTCCCCCCCTTTTGTCTCTCCTTAATTCTCTAAGCAATCTAATTGATAGAACATGAATCATCTTTAATCATATGTTGTAAAATTAGGATATTGATTTTATGAGTATTGAAACAATAGAACGTATCAAGATTTCTGGCAACATAAGAAAAAAAGAAAGAAATAGATAAATCTATACAGGTTACCCCACGATCAAACCAATAAGGCCAAATGATTTCGATATGTTATATCTGTATTTCCCCTGACTCATACTGTAATGCAACACAAAGTCCCTGTGTAAGTTGTGGAACAATTGCCAACTTATAAATCTTATTTCCTTTCACTGAGGTCATAGCTAATTTTAGCTGCATTTGGCCCATTATGTGATTAAGATTTTTGAAGTTTTTTTCTTCTACTTTCTTTTCACTTGGGTAGCTAAAAGACACCACTATATGATTGGTCTTGGATCCTCGCACTTGCTATTGACATTAGCTTTTTAATATTTTGAAGGGTTTTCTAACTGCAACCACCTCACATTAAAATTAAACATGATGTTAACGTTATGAACAGTTTCCAAGCATTTCTCCCATCCACAATGTTTTAATTTGATTTAAATAATGCATTGCACTTTGAATATCAGGAAGAAGTCTGGAAAAGGATCATGTTTATTCATGACCAGAAAGATGGAAAAGATGGGGGAAGGAGAAAGAAAATGCCATTTTATTCTCTGTAGAATTACAACCCATGGTAGAGATGAATAGGAAACTGAAGTCTAAATCTTCGGAGGTGGAGCACCTGCAATTTCTGGAGGCAGGTTGTTCCACTAAGTGAGACATTCCACAAATGTCTCGCTTAGCGACATACATTTTGGAAACAATTGGTCTGGGATTTGAAAAATACATGTGTTTATTAGTGTCTTAATAAGCCTTGTTCAGAACAATATTCAGAGTAATTGAATGAAATCCACAGGGTTACAAAATCATGGATAATTTCCTGATTCGCTCTCACAGCCTCTCTTGCAATACCTGATCAAAATTTGAGCACTTGCTCAAATGTTGTGTTATGTGTTTAAAAAGGCTGCCGCATCCTGGGCTTTATGCGGTCGCCATTTCCGATCTCACCTTGGCTTCCCGCAAGTAATGAATTGATTGCCCTTCATCAATTTTATGCTGATTGTTTCTTTGCTTGCAGACTTCATGTAACAACAGGGCTAAGAGCAACACTGGGGCTCTCACCTGTATTAATCTGCGACCCCAAACATTTATTTTTGGAGTGAATGAAAATGGAAAGAGAAGAATTTCTTGAGCCATGCAAAGCTTTCACAGCCCATCAGCTAAATGCAGGTCCCTGGTTGGGTTTTCCACCCCCCTGTTTCTGTGATTTTTATACCTGCTGCTTTTAGTGAACAAAAGAGGACACTTAACACCCCCGCACTCATCAAATTCAATCCTCAGGAAATGGCTCCAGTGAAAGCACAGAAGAACTGAGATGTTCTGGCCTGTTGGCCACTGGCTCCTTCAACAGCCAAATCAGTGGAGAAGGAGGCAGCATGGGATTGGGGGCTAGCATCAGGAAGGAGAGGGAATGGAGCTGGCAGAAAGAGAAACAGAGGTAGAGCCTGCACCATCCATCAGCCCTCAGAGGGAGAGTCAACAGCCCCCAAATCTGGTGGTGGCTGATGAGGAAGAGGAGGAACAGCTGAGTCCAGTGTCTGACATGTGGATGTGCAGAAGGCAGAGGAGAGGAGAGCAGTGGAAATCTATGGGCCGGTCCTTGGGACAGAAGAGCCACCGCTGCTGGTGAAGCCCCACCCTAGCTCTGGGGCAGGGGTGGGATTCAAATTTTTTAACAACCAGTTCTGTGGGTGTGGCTTGGTTGGTGGGCGTGGCTTGGTGGTCATGTTATTGGCTGGCAGTGGCCAACTCAATGTCACTCACATTGAGGCACGCATCTCCTTGCCTGGCCTCTCATGACTGTGGGGATGCTGCAACAGTCAAAATTGTGAAAAATGGTCATAAGTCACCTTTTTCAGTGCCATTGTGACTTTGAATGGTCACTCCACACAAGCAAAGTACCAGCAAAGCAGGGGAAAAAACCTCCAGAGATGTTCCTGAGGCAGGATGCCTAGTCCTGCGAAGAATGTAATAAGGGTTAACGGAGAGGCAGTTTCTGTAAGCAATACCAGAATGTTTCCTTCCTGTCTTCCTTACAGGATTAGGCCAGTAATTTCTTCTAACAACTGGTTCTCAAAGCTGCTTAGAATGTTAACTATTGGTTCTAGCGAATAGGTGCGAACTGGTAGAATCCCACCCCTGCTCTGGGGATAAAAGGCAGGGGGTGGAGATGAATAGGTGCGTCAGACAACTATTCATCTCCCAACTGGACAGATTTGTTAACCTGTGGTGAAAGATAAACTTTTTGCCGGGACTGCTGGTGTTCCTTATACAGGAATCATTAATTTAACTTCAGAGGGTTTGTCGTGTTTAGAGAGCTGGGTCAGAACATGAGAGTGGAAGTTCATTCTCTGAGCTTATGGGTTGGTTTCTGAACGTTTAGTTACCAGGCTAGGTAACATCTTGCCCCGAGTTTAGGGGAGGTCATGTTCTTCTGTTTATAAGGGCTTTGTGTGGTCAGTGGGTCTTGGGATGGGTCAGGTGTGAGTCACATCAAATGTGATGGGTCTTGTGATGGGGAGGTCATATCATAAGACCCATCACAATACCTTTACCATGTCAACTCGTAAATCATTCCTAGGAAGGAGGGTTGGGAAAGGCCTGAGGGAGCAGTGTGGCAGATGAAAGCCAGAAGCACATTCCATGCTTATCTTGTAGAGATTGCAGCTTAGGCTACTGGATCTTCTGCCTGTGAAAATCCTTCATTGGAGAGCGTGATTGTTGACATGTGGGAGAATCTGATTTATGACACACCCAGTGGGGGTGGGGGAAAACAGGGTCATAGGTGATAGTAAATTACATGTCTCAGAGTTGGCTTCTTATGGGTATATAAGACTTATGGCTTCTTATGCCAGTATGTTGCTCCTAATAAATCTTTTGGATTCTTTTGAAACTTGGCTTGAGGCTCATAATTTAATTAGGGCAATCACCGGAACCCTGACATATCTGACATGACTCACTCCTGACCCATCACAAGACCCATCGCAAGGCTCTTACCTGACGTGAGGTACACCTCGATTTATGACCACAATTGACCCCCAAATTTCTGATGTTAAGTGAGACATTTGTTAAATGAGTTTAAGCCCCATGTTAGGACCTTTCTTACCCCAGTTGTTCAATGAATCTCTGCAATTGTGTAGTTAGTAACCCGGTTGTTAAGTAAATCTGGCCTCCTCGTACACTTTGCTCATCAAAAGGTCACAAAAGTTGATCATGTGACCCCAGGACGGGACACTGCAATGGTCATAAATGTGAGACAGTTGCCAAGCGGCTGAATTTTGATCACGTGACTACGGGGATGTTGCGATGGTCACAAGTGTGAATCCTAAATCACATTTTTTTTAAGGCTGTTGTAACTTCAGACAGTTTCTAAATGAACTGTCATAAGTCAAGGACAATGTCAAGTTTCTAACTGATAAACCCAAGCAAGCAAAGTCTGTTGAGATGATCCAGTCTTTTGAGCAAAACTTTACTGAGTATATCATTTCAGCACAGAATGAAAGCAAAACTACCTCTGGCTAATTCCTGGGCAATTCAATATAATTAAGGTATAAAATCCTCCCTCCTCCCATGAGAGTGGGTCACATTGTCCAATTGTTGTTATGGGAAAATATCCATGACTCTGGCAGATGCCTGCTGAAGTGTCCTTGGTTCCCAGGAGACAGTTTCTTGTTATCATCTGGAATGCATATTCCAATCTCTCCCTCCCTTCTCCGCCTCCCCATCTGCTGGCAAGTTGTGAAGCAGTAAAAGTGACAGCATCCTGAACACACAACCTCTGCATTTAAAATGGAAGTTAACATTATCCACAAAGGCAAAATCTCTAGGCCTCCAATTGCTCAACCCTTTTTAAGCCTCCACTCTGCAAAGAAAATATAAATAAATAGAGGAAACACACCCTCTAGCTACAGGTGGTTGGACAGGGGAAAAAGAAACAGGTTGGGATGGTTGAAACATTCCCAAAGCCATCTGGAATTGCTTCCACAATCAGAATGTTCCAATCAAAACAGTCCACAACTTTGATACTCCCCTGCTATTCACAATGGAATTGACTGGGAAAATCTGGAAGAAAACAGAATAATTATTTGATTGGATGATCAGAGAGAAGTGCGTGGCATCAAAGGTTTGAAGCACAACCATCCAGCTGTGCTTTGAACCCAAAAAATCAAAGGGAAATATTGTTGGCTGCCAATTTTCTGTTATGCCTAATTGTGCCAAAAAAATCTGGAAGGGAAGAACAGCAGCAGGAGGGAGGAAACTGATGTAAAATAAAAAAAATCTTAAGAGGTCCCACATCTGAAGACAATCTACTATTACAAACACAAGAACGATGTGTTCTTTACGAATGACTTCTTGCAATATTAGCTCAATAATCTGGAAACTGTCATGGGAGCAACTCTCCAATTTCAAATTCATAGGTTGATATTGGACATCAGACTTCTCTAGATTGCTGGATTCTGTCTTCTAGCAATGTTCTATTTTTATTTCCACCTGAAACATTGTTTGAGTTTGCAACTAGGAGTAATGAACGGAGAAGCTTACAATGATCTTCTTGGGAGTTGGGAAGTAATATTCGTCCGAGAGTCTGTAATCAGCTCGGTTAGCAGCAGATCGAAGAATTGGTATTTCTGTCCAATGATGGAAAATGTCCCTCGCTGGTGCAAAAGGGTAATTAGAAAATGGACACCTGTGAGGTCCGATTTGCCCTGGTTTTTGAAGTGGAACTGATGGGGAAGTGAAAGTTGGGTGGAAAAAAATTAGACATCTAAAGTTATGCTTGTGTTCTTCTAACTCGAGTCGTTGTGTCTATTGTTATGTCATGGGCAACTGGATACAGAAACTGCGAAAAGTCACTGTACATAACAGAGTTTGTGCCTCCTCTCTCGCTCTCGCTACTCCTCTCGCTCCTCCTCCTCCTGCACCCCCTGCCTTCTCTCCCACTCCTTCCTCCGTTTCTCTCTTCTTCTTCTTCTCCTCCTCTCTCTTCATCCTTATCTTCCTCTTCTTCTTTTTCCTTCTTTCTTCTCCTCTCATCTTCCTCTTCATCCTGCCCCTGCCTGCTCCTTCTCCTACTCCTCCTCTTCTCTTCTTCTTCCTCTTTTCTTCTTCCTCATTATCTTCTTCCCTCTGCCCTTATTCTTCTTCCTGCTTTTCTTCTCTTCTTTCTTTCTTCTTCTTCTTCTTCTTCTTCTTTCTTCTTCTTCTTCTTCTCTTCGCTTCTTTTTTCTTTTCTTTCTTCTTCTTCTCTCTCTCCTCCTCCTCTTCCTCTTCCTCTTCCTCCTTCTCCTCTCCAGAAATCCCATTCTCTTCTTCTACTGAAGATGTTACCTCATCAGGTCATGAAACGTCTGCCAGAAAACCACCAAGCTCAGAGAGCATCAAGGACTCCGAAATTCAACCCTGACTTACAACTATTCTCTTCCGTCGGCGGGAAGCTTTCCCTGACCCAGCTACAGCTGCCATCCCATTTTCAGGAGCTCTCCCTTAGATGACTCTGCTTTAAGAATTAAGAAAATCTTCTAACCATCAGAAAGAGATACAACTTCTATTTAGCTGTCAAAGATTAGATGGAAAGAGGCTTATGACAGATAGGAAGAAATAAAAAATCAAAGTTTAGCAATATCTCATGTTAGGCTGAAGCATTATAATTGCCTCTTTAAAGGGAAGCCTGAACTTTAATCTTTTCTTTCTTGGCTTTGATCAGGGGTTTAAATAAACAAGCAGCTTGATATCATATCCAAGGAACACTTTTTCACTGGAGGTCTCCAAATGAAGATTTTCCCTTTATATGTAGTCCTTGACTTAATGAGCAAAATGGAGGCCAAAAGTTTTTTTGCTAAGCAAGACAATTGGTAGGTTTCATCTGATTTTAGGGCCTTCCTTGCCACAATTGTTAAGTGGATCACTGCAGCTATTAAGTTAGTTCAGTGAATCTGGCTATTCTGTTCTGTTTTGTTCTGAATTCTATTCTGTTCCATTCTATATTCCATTCCATTCCACTTTTTGTCCTATTCTATTCTATTCTATTCTATTCTATTCTATTCTATTCTATCCTATTCCATTCCATTCTTCATCCAATATTTATTCTATTCTATTCTATTCTNTCTATCCTATCCTATTCCATTCCATTCTTCATCCAATATTTATTCTATTCTATTCTATTCTATTCTATTCTATTCTATTCTATTCTATTCTATTCTAGCAGAAGAGGACAGTGCCCGTAGCCAACTTTCAATCCAGGATAAAGATTGGATGGGAATATGCTTTTTTTTTAAAAGAAAAGTAAGTATATATATAGAACCATCGTTCCTGATGGAATTTTGAATTTTTATCTTTTCAGCACCTGATTTGTCACTGAGAACATTGGACCAAAACCAGGGCAGAGTGGACTACTGTTGCCACTCAATCACTCATTCATAAAATAAATCAAATTATGAAGTCCATATGGATTTAAATTCCCAACCCGGTTGAGAGGAAAAGGCGACACAACCATTGAATCTGGCAGTTTTTCCTAGCTGTTTCTATCTCATTCTTTCCTCATTCTAATGCTTGTTTCCATTTGGATGATTTGACTTGCTTTATTGATCATCATCCCTCAACCTCATGATATAACCTTAAAAATAAAATATCATTCAGGAGCCAAGAATCAAAATTCTGGCTGGTTATTTCTGGCTGGTTATTTAAATCTGCTCCTGGTTCTCCTTTTATTTGTTTTGTCTTCTCATCAATATAATCTTTATTATTTTTTAACAAAACAATCATTAATCTTGAAGATAATTTTAAAAAATAAAATAAAAGGGCATCATCATCATCTTTTAATCATCCTCTTTTAATGACCCCGTAATGCCTTGCAGGGTGGAGTCTTGGGCAACTGACTGGAGCTGAGGGTTTACTAGCCGGATGCCCTTCCTGTCACCAATGCGAAGTTTTGTTTGCAGATATATTCTCAGTGTGCCCAGAGAGAGAAATCTGCCTCCACCTAGGATTGAACTCACAGCTTCCTGATTGTGAGGAAACACCTCCACCTTTCGGCCACTACACTACTAAAAAAATAAATAAAAAAAATAAATAAAAGGGCATCTGAAAAGGGGAAAAAACTGGAAAAAAACCTATAATTTATACTTATCAATAATTACCAGTTTACCGATGAATTCACTATTGTAACAAGAACCACAAAAAATGTTTTTGTAACGTAACACAGAATTTTTGCCATGGTAAAAAATATTGCTGCCTCTTTTGAATGCAGGTAATCCTTCACTTATGATCACAATCAAGCCCAAAATTTATGAAGCATTTGTTAAGTGAGATTTGCCTGATTTTACAACCTGGGGCAAAACTCAGTTAACATACTGTCTCATTTAACAACCTAATGTCTAGGACTATCTGTATACAGATAGTAGATATCCAAGGATGAGATGCAAACATTTTTATACTGGTTCTGTGGGCGGGGCTAGGTGGGCACGGCTGGGTGGGTGTGGCCATGTGACTGGGTGGATAGGCCTTTTTTTTTTTTTTTGCAGCCACCCCCCCCGGCGATCCATTTTTCTCTTTCCTGGGCCTGGGGAAAGCCTCCATGGGATGAAGCAGTGAAGTCAGCGGAGGGGAATCTTGGCACAGCGATTTGATGGAACAGTTTATCATTTGGAGGAAAAAAAAGGAAATACTAGTTCAGATGAACCGGTTAGCTGTTTGTTTTTCCATATCTTTTCTGCTGAATGGTAACCCTTTTTTCCTACCAGTATCGACTCGAACCGGCTGAACCGGTAGAATACCACCACTGTAGATATCCAATTTCCAAGTGTCTTTAATGGCCTGCAACACTTTCAAGTAGTTCTCAGAGAGGAAATTAAACCGAGTGACTCTCTATAACCCCTGGATGCCCGAATTGCAGAGAAAGAAACAAATGCGCAAAAAAAGACAATGTCCTCTAGCTGATAGTCCATATATCCTCAGTGATGTTTAGTTATTTGATTTTTGTGAGCAGCTCAAAGTAGAGATAGCTCTAGATACTTTCATTAGGTTTCCCATTTTGTCATCCAAAGCATATCAAACAGAAATTGAAGATGTATTAAAAATTAACCTTGCCTTCAGTAAACGGTCTCTCATGCCCACTGATTGCAATTGTTTCCTCATTAAATATTAGTTTTTAAACTTGACGCGTTAAATTGAAGCAACATATAAGTAAAGATGGTCGTCAGGTTTTGCACAGGGTACACCTCACCTTGTGCAAAAGTGTGCCCAGGTGGTGGAGTTGTCAGAACAAAATATCACGAGCAGCATACGAGCAAGATACATATAGCACCACCTCTCATAATGTCATATATTTATTATAATTATATATTATATATATTATAAATGACTATATATCATAACAGGTATATTAGTATATAGTATATCATTCATACTCATATTATCATGTGATATATAATGATATATATGTCAGATACTTCACTCAGCTCAAGCTTAACAATACAAGAGCACACAATAGATACAACTTCACAACTCAACAGTAAACCGCACCAAAACTTGATTGTAGGAAATACGACTTCATGCATACAGACGGGTCTATGTCTGGAAATACTCTACCTGACTCTGCGGTTTCTTCCCCAAACCCACTTATAGCCTTAGACTGTTACTATTGACCTCCTCCCTTTCCTAAGAGGTCTGTAGGCGGCTGCTGCATAATTGCACACCAAGTGCCTTACTGTCCCTGTCCTACTGTTTTTTTTTCTTATATGTATTCATTTCATGTATTCATAATGTTAATATATGTTTATATGTGTTATACTATACCTCTTATCTTATTAATTTCTTGACAAATAAAATAAATGAATGAGATGAAAAATGAAAAATAAATAATAAATAATAAATAAATAAATAAATAAAATAAAATAAAAATAAAAATGGAGGAAATGGAGCAATAGCCTGGAGTGTTGGAGGACATTAAAATGTCACAACGGCACCCTCAACTCCATGATTAAAGTTTTGGTATCTTTCAATGTGTGTGACACATTTAATGCACATAAAAAAGGAATAGTTTGTGATCACAAGATCCCAGCTGCCATTTTGACTTCTCCCTGCTCTAGAAAACCCAGCCAGATCCCATAACACATATTTAATTTAGGCATGAAGACTTAGTTTTATCAAAATCTGGCATTCAACGAATGGATCAATTAACAAGCACATCAATCCGCAACCAGCTTCAAGTTTGTAAGAAGTTGGATCAATCAAATATCCAACCAATGACAGTGTCGACCACAGTTGACTCACATGACCTCCAACTAGGGTGACCTCACTACCAGATGACTCTCACATGGTGTGACCAGTCCATCACATGACCAACCAGGGTGACCTCACCATCGGATGGCCCTCACATGGCATGACCAGCTGGTCATTTGAGCTACTGACCACCTAAGACCTATAAAAGCAGAAGAGAACTGGACTAAGATGCTTCAACTGAAGTTCTTCTGATGATGTTACCTAGCCTCGTGATGAAACATTCAGAGGCCAAACAACAAGCTTGGAGAACAAACCCACCACAAACATTGACCACCCAAGCTACAAATACTTTCCATCACTTAGTGTCATTTCCTCACTTTATAATCTATGTATAAATGAACTCTTTATGAACCTGAAGAGGATCGCCTCACATAATCAATGCCACTCATTGTAATTATTTGCTTACTGATGTATTCTTCTATCAATATCTCTTGCAAAGAGGTCAATAATCAGCACCAACCAGCTGGCTGATCTAAAAATAAAGCAAAAAATCCAATTCCAGCTCACATATCGAATGCATTTACATAATGTGCCTTTGCAACATGCATCATGTTTTGGGGTACAAACATTCTGATTTGCTCCAAGTACAGGATGGCAACAATTTCAGGACAACGTAAATGGTTAGAGATCTTATTTTCTCTACCCGATTAACGTGTCCATCGATGAAGAATGAAGGAATGCACAATGGGGGAAAAACAGTTGTCCATCCCACATGGAGGGGGTAGAATGGTAAGAATGGATTTTGAAGAAAGGGTGAGAGAAAACACCAGAGGTGACTACAGTTGGAAGAATCAAGCTGGCAGCTGCAATGGTGCAATCTATGTTCAGTTCACTTTTTATGTATGGCACGTTCCCTGCACAATGCACAGAAAAATATGCAGTTTTAACCATAGTTTGTGGTCACCATCTTGATTCTTTTCAACCACACCTTACAGATATGAAATATAGTAATATATTTATTATATTATTCTCGGTTGCATTAATAGAGGGATAGAATCAAGATCACATGAAGTTCTAGTATCAATTTACAAAGCCTTAGTAAGAACATGCTTGGAATACTGCATCCAGTTGTGGTCACCATAATATATAATAGATGTTCAGTCTTTGGAAAGAGTGCAGAGAAGAGCAACAAGAATGATTAAGGGGCTGGAGGCTACAACATATGAAGAATGGGTGCAAGAATTGGGTACATCTAATGAAAAGAAGGACTAGGGTTGACATGGCGGCAGTCTTCTAATATTTGAAGGGCTCCTACAAGGATGAGGAGGTCAAACTATTTTTCAAAGCACCAAAAGGCAAGACGAGAAACAATGGATAGAAACTCACCAAGGAGAGAACAACCTGGAATTAAGGAGAAATTTCTTAATGGTGAGAACAAGCAATCAATGGAACAACTTGCCTTTAGAAGTAGTGGGTGCTCCATCACTGGATGCTTTCAAAAAGAGCATGAACAACCATTATCTGAAATTGTATTCGGTTTCTGCTCAAGCAGAGGAAGACCTCTGAGATCCCTTCCAACTCTGTTATTCTATGTTCTATGATACCCTACATGGAAGCAAGGATGTCTACATTTCCTTCATGAATATTCTGAATGATGAATGTTTCATCGCAGAACCAAATTCTTCAGTTGGCCAAGACATCCTTTGACCTAGATTGTTTCCACACTTGGAGTTCCTCCATAGTGACCATTCAATTTATATTCAGAGTCACTTCTCACCAGCTCCAAGCTACCAAGGAGACCCGGTCACATTTCCATCAGATCTGCATAATTCTCCTGACTGATGGAATTCACCAGTCAATATAATTAAGTGTCCATGTGAAATGTTTGCACCCATAATTACATTTCTTACATAGGGGGAAGAAAAGGTAGCCATTCAAATATATCAGAACATGGCCTTCAAAAGAGCAAGATTTGACTGTTTCCTACTAATGACTACATTTGCCTTCGTTGCTTTCATTAAACCTGTTTATCAGAATATCCTAAATTGCTCAGTCCCACTTTTTGAACAATAAAATTTTGCTTTGAATAAGCCCTACCATTTATTCTTGTCAACCCTTCCTTTTCAGCCTCTCTATAAGAGAGGCTTAAAAATGGCACAGCCAGAGTTGGCCATCATAACGCATTGAAATTTTGGGAAAACCCGTGAAAACGCCAACAGTAGCAATTAGGCCAAATGAAATACAGCCAGGTTCTGCTGAGAGAGAGAGAGAGGGAGGGAGGGAGAGAGGGAGAGAGAGAGAGAGAGAGAGAGAGAAGGGAGTTTTGGGATAGAAAACAGGAGGAAGGCAACCATTACAAAATCAATGCAATCATCCCAATGAAAAACAATGTTGATAAAAACTTATGAAAGGACAATTATGAAATGGTATAGGGTTTCCTGAAAGCAGGAAGCAGGGGGGTTGGGCTAGAAGACCTCCAAGGTCCCTTCCAACTCTGTTATATCTTTAATCTTGTTTGTCCAGAGCTACAAATAAAGATATATATAAATACAAACATTCAAGCTTGCCAGATGGCACATATGTATACACAGTACAGAAGCCTGATGATGGCAGATGAGATTCTATTGAAACGTTG
>BHFT01045968.1:0-20981 GCA_004320025.1 Laticauda laticaudata | reverse complement strand
GAGGAGGAGGAGGAGGAGGAGGAGGAAGAAGAAGAAGAAGAAGAAGAAGAAGAAGAAGAAGAAGAAGAAGAAGAAGAAGAAGAAGAAGATATATACACTTCAATTTATCTCAGTAAGAAAGGATAAATATAAATAAATACAAAAGAGCAACAAAAAAGATCAGTTATGCTGATCCTGAATAAACAGCCTAAGTAACTTGTGTGAATCAGACATATCAACTGATCTTAATTTACAATTTGATTTAAGAGCACGATGTAATTCATACTGCCGAATTCTTCCTGTGCCTAGCTTTGGTTTGATCAAGGTACCTGAGAACATCTGCATGATCATAGGTTCACTGCATCTTCAAATTCACTCAAAGGTACTTGATTTGCTATATCACATTTCTTCAGTGAGTCGAATCCAATCTTTGATTGGAAGCAGGGATCAGACTTGCCTTCAAATTACCTCCAGCACACAGTTCTTGTGAGGAATAATTTCTTGACATTTAACAACAGGAAAAATCAACAAACTCCTTGGAATTCTAGTACCATTCATGAAAACAATGGCTAACTTTAAAACTCTCAGGGGCTGTTTGGGTCTGTTTGGGTTTCAAAGTCAATGTAACAATGGTGGTTTTTCTATCCATTAGTAGGGGGAAGCCAGCTAGTCCCCTCCTCCTCCTCCTTCTTCTTGTGCCATATCCATCACTGGATGTTGGTGATCATGTTGGTGATCCTATTTTTATCAATAGCCGCATGAAAAAGTGCTGCTGAGCTTTGTCTAAACCAATCTCTTAGATTTTGAAGACATGATGTTCTTCTTCTGCCTGGACCTCATTTGCCTTCAATTTTTCCCTGGAGGATTAAATGGTATATGCCACACTTTTCCAGGTGTTACATCACATGTCCAAAATATTCTAACTTTTACTCAAATTGCCTTGGTTGATCTAAAAGTCTACTCAAGGTCAGTTCAGAGTTGTACTTGTCTGGAAGACCACCCAAATATTTGACAGCTGTTTCTAGGACTAAAAAAATTAAAAAAGTAAAACAAAGTAGAAGAAGATAATGATAAATTAATTCTATGGCATATAAAGAGAATGTTCCATGAATTCATCAGGGGCCACATTTGTTCTGAAGGATACATTACAATGTCTATGAAGAGTCTCAACTATTCAGGTCATGGTTGTCCCAGAGGTTCTTTTTCCAATAGGCAATTGGACTTTCTTTGTTTTTTCTTTTGAAAACATTTAACTTCTTATCCAAGAAACTTCTTCAGTTTAAAATGACAAAAGAACTGGCGGGTAATAGGATTTATATAAATAGTATATATGACATAATCCATGTCATCCATAATTGAACAAGCTTCTTGGATTAAAAATAAAACATTTTCAGAACAAAACAGAATAACAAAGTTGAAAGGAACTTTGGAGGTCTTCTAGTCCAACCTCAATCAGGAGACCCTATATCATTTTAGACAAATGGCTGTACAGTCTCTTCTTAAAAGACTCCAATGATAGAGCATCCACAACTTCTTAAGGCAAGCCGTTCCCACTGTATAATTGTTCTAGCTGTCAGGAAATTTCTCCTTATTTCTAGGTTGCTTCTCTCCTTCATTATTTTCCATCCATTGCTTCCTCTCAAGGCAAATGGTTCCATTGGTTAATTCAACGTAAAAAAACCCCAAGAAAGTCCAGTTGCCTTTTAGAAAAAGGACCTTTGGGATGCATTGCAATGCTTACATATTACATGAAAAGAATACCAACAGCTACATACCCACACCATAGACAAATTCACAATACACGCAGATCTACACCGACATGCCATTACATAAAGGAATATTTCTTCTTTTTTTCTAAAGTGCACTTCAAAATGCTTTTCTAAAAACAGATGAAACGGGGAGAATCTACTTGATATTTATATTTGGCAGGGCTGCCATCAGCTTGCTCAATCCTCATCCATTGGTTATATTTTTATTTGGATCCCTGCAGTGAGTGGGAAGTTGGATTTAATTCAGCAGTCCCTTCCAGCAATATGACTCTGCTTTGGGAACACAATCTCACCCTCGTGTCCCCGATTGACCATCTGCGTGGTTCTGAGGAGTGTTAAAAGCCAGAGTCATATTTGGTTAACCGAAGTGTTAAGAGACAGAAAGAAAAGTCTGATCTTTCTTTCTTTTTTTTTTTACTTGCAAACAAATTTGCTGCTGCAACGCCAATCAAAGGCAGCCAAATCAAATTAATGTCATCTAAAGGGTGAAAGTGAATTAATTATCTCACACATGGTACTTTGGTATTAATTCAGAGAACTGACTACTTTTGTGTCATCATCTAATTGCCAAATGGCAATAACCTTTAAAAAAAAATTAGGTTCCTATTAAATGCTGTTTAAGTCATGCTAATTTGGTGCTCACTCTGCGTTGTGCTTTTTTCAGCTCAGAGAGCGGATCTTGGAGATGCTTAATGGCTTTGGAGGTACAGATGGCTCGTTCTCACCACAAGGAGGAAAGTCGTGTTATGATTAGAATGTGCCTTAGCCATCAATGTTTTGGCAGGGTAGAGGGCAAGAGAAATAATATTATCCCAGTTGATATGCTTGAATAATTGAAGAACATTCCACATTTCTAAAGGCTAAAAGAATAACAGAATAACAAAGTTGCAAGAGACCATAGAGAAAGGTTCTTCAAACTTGGCAAGTTTAAGACTTGTGGACTTCAACTCCCAGGTTTCCTGAGCTAACATGACTGGGGGAGGAATTCTGAGAGTTGAAGTCCACAAGTCATAAAGCTGTCAAGCTTGAAGACTCTTGCCTTAGAGGTCAAGTCCAATTCCCTCCTCAGTCAGGAAATCCTATACCATTCCAGACTATTAATAGAATGCATGGACAGTGATTTGTTTCTGGCCAATGATAAAGCCAAAAAAAATATGGCCTTATTCTGGCAGTGTAAGGTTTGAGCTGAACAAAAAATGCTTAAATGAGGTTGAATCTGTGGAAGAAAAAAAAAATATTTTTCACTTTTGGTGAACATTGGTCAAAATCTCTTCTTAAAAACCTTCTGGAGGTAAGTCCACTGATTAATTAATTGTTCTAACTGTCAAGAAATTTCTCCTTAGTTCTAGGTTGCTTCTCACCTTGATTGGTTTCCACCCATTGCTTCTTGTCCTGTCCTCAGGGGCTTTGGAGAATACTTTGGCTCCATCTTCTTTGTGGCAGCCCTTTAGATATTGGAACACTGCTACCATGCCACCCACAGTCCTTTTTAAAAATTAAATAAGAGATATCCAATCCCAGCAACCGTTCTTTATATGTTTTAGCCTCCAGTCCTCTAATCATCTTTGTTGCTCTTCTCTGCACTCTTTCTAGAGTCTCAACATTTTTTTTTATGTCTTGGTGACCAAAACTGGATGCAATAGTCTAAGTATGGTCTATCCAGGGCATCATAAAGTGGAATTAACACTTTTTGTGATCTTGATTCTATTGCTCTGTTAATGCAGCCTAAGACTGCATTGGCTTTTTGGCAGCTGCAGTACACAGCTAGCTCATATTTAAGTGATTGTCTACTAGGACTCCAAGATCCCTCTTGCAATTACTGCTGTTGAGCCAGGTACCATCTATTCTATACTTGTGCATTTGGTTTTTGTTACCTAAACGTAAAATCTTATTTTTCTCTACATTGATTTCATTTTTATAGATAGATAAGTAGACAGATAGACAGTAGATAGATAGATAGATAGAATAACTTTATTGTCACTTTGATAGGACCCAGTGTTCAAGTCTATCAAGATCCTTGTATCTTGAGCCTATCTTTGGAAATTTAAGGAGTTGTTATGAAAACTGTATGGTTTATTCATTACATTCCCATTTCTCCTCTCAACTTCTCACTTGTTTCCACAATTCAGCCTTTCCCAAATTCAAGGATAGTCATATCCACCCTATACTATCTATGGTGTTTTCTTTAAGTTATAGTTCCTAAACTCCCCACTTCAAAGACCAAATTGTTACCTTTCCGTTTGCATTATTGTCCTATCGTCCATGAGCTTTTCATATACTGTTTTTGAATTGATCCATGACAAGCACTAGTAACATACTTCACCCTCTGAAGAGATGTCCTTATCCAATAAGACCTGCACAGTTGTTATTTTCATTGACTGCTTCAACTAAATAAGGCAGGGGAGGGTAAAATGATATATATATAATGGCAAGACTACAGAAAAGTTTAATGAGTGGAGCTGAATAGAGCTTGGCTCAGGAGAGAGGAGAGAGAATTGTATTTGCACAACATTGAAAAAATGAGGAAATTCCTACGGATGAAAATATAATTAAAAAAATATTAGAATGTGTAGAAATGGATAGGTTAACACTAAAGTTAAAAGATAAAGAAGACACAGAATATTTTTAATATGGGATTTGTTCTATCAATGGTTAGATAATAGATGTAGAAGTTAGAGGTTGGAAGATTATTAATATGTATAAATAAATAATATTACTACTACTATTACTATGTATTAGTAAATTGACCCAGATAATACAACGGAGTGTTTTTTTTAAACCATGGTAAGCTAATTTTGGAGGGCCATCCGTAAGTTTTCTTCTCATCTTCCCTTCAAAAGAGAAAGAAATGGTACCCCTAATTTTGAGTCATTATACTACCCACTGTCTACCAGTGTGGTGAAATTTCCAGTTTGACTGGAAGGAGGGTTAAGAAGGGACTGAGTTTAGAGTCCTTGCACTGCAGGACCTCCTCCCTCCCCCCTAAAAAATCCTTGAAGCCTTATCTGTCTGTTCCCAAGAGAATGCAATCAAGTCTGCCGAGGTACTTGTGAATGTAATTGACGAGCAATAAAACATCTGCTGAGACAAGTAGCTCTGGTTGCTTTCGCCCAACAACCTGCAGATTAAAGCAATAAAACAACTCTGGATATAAAAGAGAAAAGCCCTGGATTAAGGACTGATTTAAATCAAGATAACCAAATGGTAGAAGGGAATAATGTGGGATGAATTAATGTTAAACAGCAGGATTTCCTCACTATTGTTACTTGAAAATGAATAGATGCCAGGCATCCAGGTAAACATCCATAGGCACTCAGCATATACTAAAAAAAACAAAAGCAAAAACCTGAGCTTTCTGATGCACTTTTCACTAGCAGACTACAAAGGTACCTTCGACAAGTGTCACTTTTAAATTAATCGAGTCCCACGTTGCATACAAAACAAAACAACTTCATTGTGCAGGGAAGGTAGCTCTGAGTTGTAAAATGAAGTATTTCTCTCTGGGGAACTCATTATCTTTTAGGGCTACTGCCTTGAAAAAAATCAGTGTTTTGTAAGCAAGGAGCATGGAACAACCCATTGCTATTTCTGCAGCATTTGTTCTACCAGAGCCTGCTTTTCCACGATGTGGAGAAAAATGAATCCTGCAAGAATAAAAAAAAAACTTATTTTGAAAAAAGGAAGGGAGGGAGGGAAGAGGAATACGTATGAAGAAAGCAATAAGTGGAAAACTAGGAGAAAGGAAGGAAGAAAGAATAGTTAGGGAGCAATAAGAGGAAAACTAGGAAGGAAGGAAGGAAAGAAGGAAGGAAAGAAGGAAGGAAAGAAATAAGAGGAAAACTAGAAGGGAGGGAGGAAGGGAGGGAGGAAGGAATAGGGAGGAAGGAAGCAATAAGTGGAAAACTAGAAGGAAGGAAAGAAGGAGAAATAGGTAGAAAGGGAGTTGTAAGAGGAAAACTAGTAAGGAAGGAAGGGAGGGAGGGAGGAGGAGGAGGAATAGGTAGGAAGGGAGCAATGTAGAAAATTAGAAGGAAGGAAGGAGAAATAGGTAGAAGGAGTAATAAGAAGAAAACTAGAATGAATGAAGGAAGGAAAGAAGGAAGGAAGGAAGGAAGGAAGGAGGAATAGAAGGGAGCAATAAATGGAAAATAAAAGGAAGGAAGGAAGACGGAATAGTAGAAAGGGAAACTAAAAGGAAGG
The DNA here is from genome assembly GCA_004320025.1 of Laticauda laticaudata. Lineage (NCBI taxonomy): Eukaryota > Metazoa > Chordata > Lepidosauria > Squamata > Elapidae > Laticauda > Laticauda laticaudata. The sequence goes on along the minus strand of BHFT01045968.1, from coordinate 15,033 downwards.
AAGGAGGAATAGGTAGGAAGAGAGCAAAAGGGAAAATTGGAAGAAAAGAAAGAAGGAAAGAAAGAAAAGGAAGAAAATCACAATTGACATAGGAAACAGCTTCAGAAGTACAGATCTTGAAAATTAGTTATCTTAATGGCCCAGAATTGCTATTGGTGACCCAGTGAGATATTAATGTTCAGCAGCTTCTTGCATTACAGATTGAAATTGCTAAAAATCTGTTGCAGATTTTTTTTTCAGCAGCAGTTTCAAGTTGCTTGGTGAAGGGAGAAAGACAATTGAGACAGACAGAGATTTCAATGAACCAATAAATATAAAACAGTCACCACACACAGAATAGATATTAGGTGAGTTCTGCTAAAATGGTCTCTGCAGGGGAATTAAAATTGCTGCCTCTTCTTAAACATTTTAAAATTCTCTCTCTCTCTCTCTCTCTCTCTCTCTCTCTCTCTCTCTCTCTCTCTCTCTTTCTTTCTTTCTNTCTCTCTCTCTCTCTCTCTCTCTCTCTCTCTCTCTCTGTGTGTGTGTGCTGCATGGATGACCTTGTAAAACAGGATTGGGTTGAAATAATCACTTATAAGTGCCAATCTGAGTTTTCTTTTTCTTTTTTGATTCTCCTAAGGTAACCCATGACAGTAAAACCAATCAAAGACAGATTGCAGCCTTGCCTTAAAAAAAAGGAAAAAATGAATGAAAGGCAAGTAAAGTCTTTTCTTGTGGATGTTTGTGCATGTGTGTGTGTGTTTTAGACATGGTAGGGAGACACAAAGGCTCAAATTAATACATTTAGCTCTTTAAAGGTATTCTTTTTACTTTTTTAATCGTCTTGTTTATTTTACTGGAGAGATTGGATATCTAAGCCATGCAGTTCTAGTGATGGGCTAAATCAGGGCTGGTCATCTAATTATTTTCTGCATTTTTTGTTGACTTCTTTCCTTCCTTCCTTCTTTCCTTTTTTCCTTCCTTCTTTTCTTTATTTCTCTCTTTTACTTTTTCCTTTCTTTCTTTCTTTTTATCCTTCCTTCCTTCCCTCCCTCCCTCCCCCCCTCTCTTTCTCCACCCATATCAGCACATCTATATACAATTCTTTAACCAACAGGATTCCAGAGAAGAACCTGGCAACTTTTCAGAAATCTGAAATGGCTGCCTGTTAATGAGGCTGTTGAAATCAGGCTGGGAGTTACAGGAAATAAGTAAATAATTGTTTTGTCCAACTTTGGGAGAATTAGTTAAGAATAATTTAAGAAATGGGGAAGAACAAAAAGAAAGAAGGGGAGAAACGCTGCATGGCCAAGAGCTTGCATAAGAACTGGTCCTTTTTTTCCGAGTCTCTGCAGATGTCAATAAAGATCCATAGAAAATAAAAACTTAAAATTGCTATTGCACCAGAGAAATCTCCAAGTACTTTGTCTACCTTGTAGGAGGCTGATCTTGAACATGTACAGGGAGTCTGTTTATCAGGCACACAGGTCTCCTGAGTATGTTCAAGGTCAAAGCATTACAAGACTCAGAAAGGATTGTGGTGAAGTGCTGTACTCAGCTGTTTTGTTTTTTTTTTAGCAAATGGTTTTATGTTGTTTAGAATTTAACTTCTCTCTGCTCCTCAGAACCCCAGCAGTGCTCCAGGGTGTAATAGCAATTGCATTTAGACTTATACACCACTTTTACAGCCCCCTCTAAGCAGTTTATAGAGTCAGATTCTTTCCCCCCAACAATCTGGGTCCTCATTTTATCCACCTTGGAAGGATGAGTCAAACTGGAGCCTGTCAGGATCGAACTGCTGGCAGTTGGCAGAGCAGGCCTGCAAGGCTGCATTCTAACCTCTGGGAAGGAAATGAGAAGGAAGGAAGGGCAATAGCAGTATCACTTAAACTTATATGCCACTTCACAGTGCTTTACAGCCCTCTTTAAGCAGTTTACAGAGAAGTCAGCCTATTGCCCCCAACAATCTGTGTCCTTCATTTTACCCACCTGCAGAAGGATGAAGCTGAGTCAAACCAGCTTAAGCTGGTGAGATTTTGAAAACTACCCAATTTATTTTTATTTGTCATCTGCTTAAACAAAGATAATAGGTTTAAGGTAAATAACATATTATGATACATGGATACATGGTAAGAAAATTAAAAAAAAAAAATAAAAGAAACAATAGGACACGGAGACAGTAAGGCATGTCTGGTGCGCTATGCACGTACCCCTACAGACCTCTTAGGAAAAGGGGTGAGGTCAATTAGTAGACAGTCTAAGGGTTAACGTTTTTGGAAGTTTGGGAAGAACACACAGAGTCACGGTTGAAATATTCGACATTGACCACTCTGTTGCTGAAGTCTATTTCCTGCAATCAAGTTTGGTGCAATTAAGCTTGAGTTTGTTTCTGTTGTTTCTCTTGTAATTGTTATGGTTGAAGCTGAAGGTAGTGTAGGTGTGGCAGGTAGGAGTATTAGCAATGTAGGTGATTTTGATATACTTAGATTTGGAGTCAGGAGGCGTTGTTCGCAGGTTTGGTCTAGTCTGAATGTCAAGTCTGGTGCATAGGTATATCTGGCAACGATAGAGGAGTGGGTTAGATATCACTCTTCTTTGTGATAAATATTTCTGTGACTCTCTTCAATGTATTAATATCAATACATTCAATTTTCCTTAGACTTAATGACTATCTCGATATGTGGTTTCTAACAATTATTTTGTTAAAGCTTTAATTATTTGTGTAAATGTTACCAAGGAAAAAGCTATGTAAGAATTAGGTTTAACAACTCTTAACATCTTTTTGGCTATGTAGTTACAGTGGGCTCTAGCATTTAGGTCATTAGAGATGAGTACTCCAAGATCCTTGACAGAGTTTGGATCATCAACAAGGTCTTAACTATTCAGCCTGTATTTTATTTTCTGGTCTTTTTTGCCAATACGTAGGACAGAGCATTTATTTGTTGAGATTTGAAGTTGCCATTTGCATTTGCAGTCAGCTGGCAGTCAGCAGAAGTATCCTGCAGTACTGCATTCTAAACACTGCACTCATGCATTGGATGTATGCTTAATGGCCAGAATTCAACCATCCCATCTGTCTTTGCAAAATTCCCGAATAAAGGGAATCATATCTTCAACACCTCTCTAACCCAAAATGTATCTTAAGATACATGCATCTTACATCGTGGTAAGAAACACAGATGATCTAAAAATTACCAGGTAGTCCTCGACTTAACAACAGTTAATTTAGCAAATAACGGCCCTGAAAAACATGACTTAGGACCCTTTCTCATAGTTAACAACCTTTGCAGCATCCCCCAGGGTCAGGTGATCAAAATTCAGGTGCTTTTGCAGCTGGCTCCTCTTGATGAGGTCAAGATCACATGATCAAGGATCACATGATTCCCTTTGGCGACTTTCTGACTAGCCGAGTCAATGGGGGAAGCCAAATTCACTTCACAACCGGGTTGCTAACTTATCAATTGCAACGATTCACTTAACAACAGGAAAAATTGTAAAATGAGACAGGACTTAACAAATGTCTCACTTAACAATAGAAATGAAATAGAAAAGTAAAAAAAAAATTGGATGAAAGTGCATATATGATTAGAGAAAATGTAAAGGCAGCATATCAATTATAGCCAGAACTATTTTTGTTAGGCATACGACCAGAAAAAAAAATGATAAAGGAAATATGACAGAAGCAAAAATTGTATTTGCACAATATTGGAAAAATGAGGAAACACCTACACAAAGAAGATATAATTTAAAACAAATATTAACACTGAAGATAAAAGAAAAAGGAGACACAGAGTACAGTGGAACTGCAGGTCACGACTTTAATCTGTTCCAGAACTTTGGTGACAACCCAATTTGGAAGCATGACCAACTGCACATGTGTGGACAAGAAAAATGGTGCAGAAGGGAAAATTGCTGCAGCTGTGTTTGATCACCACCCGAAGATGTGTTCGCAACCAGAAGCAAAACTTTTCTGAAAATTCTGGTCGTTACCTGATTTGGTCAAGGACAGAAGCATTTGCAACCCAAGGTTCCACTGTATTTTTGAACTTGGGACTTGTTTTATCAGAGGTTGGATAACAGAAGTAGAAACTAGGATTCTAAAAAGTATTAGTGTGTAAGCAAACTGACTCAGATAGTACACTATTTACAGTGGTAGGGTGCTGTCAGTTCATACCAGCTTGCCCGTACTGGTAGTGACCACCCCCAGCTGGAACTGCCCACCCGCCCTGGTGCTATCCCCTCCTATATATCTCACATTTTTGCTCGCTTGTCCTGCCTATGCAGCACAGCTGATTTTTACGTTTTGCCTGCTCTATTCACTGCAGCTGCCACATGCAGGAAATCCCTGTGTTTTTGCAGCTGTACGAAACAGATGTGTGCATATGCATGCTCAAATTTTTGGTTCTGCACTAGGTGAACCAGTTGTTACATTATGTGCACCCCACCTCTGGCTATTTACCAAGCACTTATTGTATGTGAAGAGAAAATATATAAATAAATTAAAAAGAAATTTTGGGATCAGTGGTGGAACTAAGTTGAGGACCACCTGTCCTATCAAGGCACTATCTCTTTCATTCTAATTTTTGCAAAAAGAAATAAATAAAAATCCCAATGTTCTGTATGCAAATTGGGTTACTCCAAAACATGCAAATCTGATTGGTCAACTAAAGTAAGCATTGGATTTCACTAAGAAACCAATCCAAAATAAAGTAATAAAAAGGCCGCAAATTCGAACAGCTGCCATTGGTTACAAGCCGGGCAGGCTAGCCTGTATAAAAGAGCTGCCCGCAAGGTTCTGGCCAAACCGTTCCCTTTTACTGAACTTCCTTGAAAATAAAGACTTTATTTGTTGGAACCTGGTCTACCTCATTGTTTTTCCCGAACAAAACACTGAGGCGACCGAAAGTGGGATTCGTCCTGAACGCCGGAAACTGCATGCGGTTGATAGAAGCCCAGATGACAAACAAAGATGCCTGGAACATACCGCACCGGGCCGCACCCTTCAAACCCCAACGAAAGGATTAGGGATTTCCTATGCAGACCCTTCCAGATGTATCTGGGAAAGCCAATGAAATGGAAGGAATTTCGGAGCAACGTAAGAGGCTTTGTGTTCCTAACACACATGTGGACCAATGGTTCTTCAGATGGCAAATGCTCTAGCACGAAGCCCCAAAGATGTTAAAACAACTAACTAGCGCCAGAATTGCAACGAAATCCTCTCAAAAGCAAAAACCAAAAACTAACGGCCTCCGATGGTGTCCAATTTAATAAAGCGACACGAATTTCTAACAGGAGAGACCAAAGAGAGGGAGAGACCGTCGGCCGATTTCGTTGCCGCACTTCACACAATAGGTGGTAGCGCATGTGAATTCTCAAACCTCGATGAGAATGAGGATCGCAGTAGTGTTGGGGTTGAGAGACTCGACCACACAGAGTAAATACTCAACAAACCCAACATCAGTGTTAGCTGAAGCAATCACAGAAGCCCAGCCGGTGGAAGCGCGAAAAAAATCGGCTGTCACTATGACGAAAATGAAACAACATAGTGATGAAAACGAACCAACCCAAAGACAAAAAACAATCTACCACCACCACGCACTAGAAGAGTATGGCAAAACAACCTGGACTCTAGTGAATGAAGAGACGAGGTCCACCGCCTAATACACTAAACAGAAAACGAGCGCGAAAGAAGAAATTGGCGGGGAATCTGCGCTGGACTGCGGAGGGAAATCATCCCCGAAGCCAATGCAGATTTCTCGATCTATCTGCAGGTCTGCAAGAAAGAGGGCATATCGAAAAAGTCGCAGAAAAAGAAAAAAGCTACAGCCCAACAAAAGACACAGAATGCTCCATACAAGCCAAGGCCAAAATGAACTGAAAGAATGTGGCCAGACAAACAAGCGAGCCAATACACACCAGGACTTTCACTATAGGGAAGCCGCCCAGACGGGAAAGTGGCGGAAGAAAGTTAAAGTCATTGTAGAAAATCGAACGGAAAGCCCTGCAAGATGGCAAGTAGACTTCGGGGGTCCTTTCTCTCTATGCGTATCGTTGGACACAATAAAACAGCTAGTTCCAGATATCAAAAACAAAGAACTAAAGAAGCAGCACCTAACTTCTCAAGGGACTACCCAGGGAACCAAATCCCTGTAGTCGGCATGGACATTTCCAGTCACCTACAAACAACCACGTCAAAGTGCTTACCGCTGACCATAGTCGGACCGAGACAGACCAAGTCTCCTGGGCATCGATGATGTTCGCACCATTGGGCATCGCGGGATTGACCGGATCGCATCTCGAGTGACTGCAACCGGCTGGGAGAAAGACCTCATCCGGGAATTTCCAGGGACGTTTTTTGACCGGTCCACTTGCAACACACTGCCATTGAGGGTGACCTGTGACGCTTCGCCATTTGGAGTCGGTGCCATCTGAGCACCAACTGCCTAATGGCAGAGAGGCACCCGTCGCATACTACTCAAGGACTTTGTCTAAAACCGAGAGGAATTACAGCCAACTCGACAGAGAAGCTCTAGCAATTGTTGCTGAGGTGAAACGCTTCCACGAGTACCTCTACGGGCGGACTTTTCAAATTATAACCAGACCACAAACCGCTAATGGAATTTTGGCGGGAAACAAGCCAACACCAAATATCCTTTCTCCAAGAATGACTAGATGGTCAGAGTTCCTAGCAGCCTATTCCTACACCCTGACACATCGACCAGGGAAACAAAATTTCCCATGCGGACGCTTTGAGCAGAGCACCCTTACCAGAAAACGAGGAAGACCCGGCACCAGCCGACGACAGCATACAAATAGAGACCTGCCCCGATCTACCCATATCAGCTTATGATGTCGCCAAAGCCACCGCGAAAGACTCAATGACTGCCCGCGTCCTCAGCTGGGTAGGTAAAGGCTGGCTGGAAAACCAAAAAAACTGAAAACTTTAACCTTTTCCGGAACCAGACAGACTGAACTTTTTGATTCAAAAGGGGTGTTTATTGTGCGGGTGATTGGGTAGTCATTCCTAACAAACTACAACCCAGGGTACTTTGGGATGTTACACGAAGGGCACCCGGGAATTGTGAAAATGAAAAGCCTTGCTAGAAGTTATGTTTGGTGGCCGGGTATTGATAAGGACATAATATTGGCTAAGCTCGTGCAACAAGCTGCCAGGGAATTAGACCGTCCCCGCCTAAAGCACTCATTAGAGGACTGGGAAACCTCCGCAAGGCCCGTGGTCAAGAATCCACATCGATTTCGCGGGGGTCCTACCAAGCGGGCATACATTCCTGATTGTCGTTGATGCCTTATTCTAATTGGCTAGAAGTAAAAAATCATGCCATCAACGACACAGAAACTGTAAATCAAACAACTAACAACCTTTTTTTGCCACCCCATGGTCTACCGGACGTCCTCATATCAGATATGGGCCACAGTAACCAGCCTACAATTCAAAGCAATACCTAGCTTTCCCTAGGTATAAGACATGCCCTAACCGTGCCGGCCCACACCGGCCGCAAACGGCAAGGGCTGAGAGAATGGTACCGGTTTACCAAAGGGAGTGTTTAGAGATAATGGACACCGGTGATTGTCCAACAGAAAATAAACCGATTGCTCACTCTCCAACACATAATGCCCAGTACCACGACCAACAAGTCCCAGCAGAATTGCTCATGGGGAGGAAATTAAGATCACACTCGACAGGTTGAACCCAAATTTTACGCCAGAACCCCCCCCCCCCCGACTCCTCACACGATTTAGGAAATTTGAAATAGGCGAGTTGATTTACGCAAAAAACATCATCGGGGACCTGTTTGGCTACCAGGACAAATCACACCAAAATAACAGCCCCAAATCCTACCGATTAACAATTGACGACGGCAGGGAATGGAAGCGGCACATAGACCAGCTTCGTTCTCCGAAACATTAGAACGAAATACAGACATATACCCATTACATGGAAAAAACCGGTGATTGGCAAACCAAAGGAGGGGCGGAAATGCGAGAAACAAAATAAAGAAACCGATACAAACAAAAACCAAGAGATTAACAAAACAAAAAGAGAAATAAAAGACTCACCGTTTGAAGAGACTTGCGTGAAGAGCCCATCAGAAGGGCGATAGCTAGGCCAGCTCGACCTGCCCGGGAGGAAACGGGAGGAGCGGCAAAACTGCCAGCCTAAGAAAACTCAGGTGGCAGAAAATGGCTGACTCACCCTTCCAGACGGCTTCCAGAGAGAAGACGGCACCGACACAACAGCCCCATCCGAACCGGTCGAAGTCTCCGCCGAAAGTGAACTGCGCAGGTCCAGTCGAGTCAGGAAAAGCCCTGCCTACCTGCGCGACTACATCACCACGTAGGACTGAACTAAGGAGGGAGGGGTGTTCTGTATGCAAATTGGGTTACTCCAAAAACATGCAAATCTGATTGGTCAACTAAAGTAAGCATTGGTTTGGTTCACTAAGAACCAATCCAAATAAAGTAAAAAAGGCCGCAAATTCAAAAAGCTGCCATTGGTTACAAGCCAGCAGGCTAGCCTGTATAAAAGGCTGCCGCAAGTTCGGCAACCGTTCCGCTTTTACTGACTCCTTGAAATAAAGACTTTATTTGTTGGAACCCGGTCTACCTCGTGTTTTTCCGAACAAAGCACCCAAGATAAAATTTCTCTGGCAGAGCTTTAAAAGGAACGTGTTATCTAAATGCACACCAGTACACCATCATGCGGTGGTAAAAACTAAGAGAGTTTTTTTTTCAAATTCTCCCCCTCCTTTCCTTGTCACCAGTGGTGCAGAAACTTGATGTTTCTCATCACTCTTCTTTAATCTGTCCCAGCAATGAAAGATACTATTGGGGCCAGCTTGGCAATAGAAAGATCCAGATGCTAAGCTCCAGGTCTAATTTCTCTACTGGTGGCATCTGGGAATCTCCTTCTCTCCCCTGCTTTGGTTTGGCAGATGGGATTGACCCTCGGCAAGCCAAGAAAACGCCTTTCCATAGCAAATTGCGAGCTCTGTTCCATCCTGCGAAGGCTGCCAGACTGAGATTTTCTAATTGAGAGAATTTGCATTTAACCTCGATGTTTTTAATTTCCCTGGTCTTGGGAGGTCAGCTGCAAAAAACAAAACAAAACATTGGCTTCTTAGGCCTGAGAACCCTTCTTTTGAATATTGGTTATATTCCAGGATGTAGTAAGTTAGATGGGAAAAATACCACAATAATAGAAAACTGAGAAGGAAAGTATATGTCCTTATATCTCATTAATTCTGACTCATATTTTGAATGAAAACAACTGAGAATAAGAGCATGGAAGTGTAGCAGAATTTTTAGTCTTCCATCTGAAGAACAACTGAATGTTTACAACAGTACTGGGATTCAATTTTTTTTACTACCGGTTCTGTGGCCGTGCCTTGGTGGGCATGGCAGGGGAAGGACACGTAAAATCTCCAGTCAGAGGAGGTATTTGCTGGTTATCTGAATTCCTCAAAATTTCCACTCCTGGTTCTCCAGTATTGGTCAGAACCTTCTGAATACCACTATTGGTTTACAATACATTAACATTCTTTCTCTCTCTTTTTTTCTGTCTTTTTTTTTCTTTCCCTTGCTTCCTTTCTCTCTCTCTCTCTCTCTTTCTCATTCTCTCTGTCTCTGTCTGTTTCTTTCTCCTTCACTCTTTCTTTCTCTCTCTCTCTCTCTCTCCTTTTTCTCTCTTTCTCTCCCTCTCCTTTTGTTATTATATTTTTCTGCATTTGGTTGCCTGGATCTGTGTTATAGCAGGGACATCTCATGGAAATTGTTTATTGTGATCGAAAGTTGTATCATAAACTCTGGTTATACATGTATAAGAATAAATGTTGGATGGAATGAGGTAGGACAAGAATGGTTTAATTAGTGTCTTGCTTCTTCAGTGATACACACCATCATTAACAACAACAACATATGTACATCAGAGGTAGTATTCAGCAGGTTCTGACTAGTTCTGGAGAACCGATAGCAGAAATTTTGAGTAGTTTGAAGAACTGGCAAATACCACCTCTCACTGGCCCCGCTCCCATCTATTCTCTGCCTCCCATTGAGTCCCAACTGATTTGCTGGGTCTTCTTTTGCTGCCCTGCACAGGAGAACAGAGCTGGAAAGCAGGTTAGTGGAGTGGGGAGAGAATGGGATTTTGCAGTATCCTTCCCCTGCCACGCCCACCAAGCCACACCCACAGAACCTATAGTAAAAAAGTTTGAATCCCACCACTGATACACACCATCATTTAAACAACAACAACAAATGTAGGCACATCACAGGCAACTAGTTTTCCAGTAGTGCAAATACAATCATGCACATGGTACTAAGTTGATAAAACAAACATCAATTTGAATAAACTTATGCACATTTTATATGCATGATTTCGCTGATAGTTTACTGGGACCAAAATTGATTATTCTACAATCTCCTATTAGCCTTGATCCCATTCTAGGAAGTGGAAATAATTATCTTGAACTAGCAGTGAAACGACGATACAAATTTACAAGTAAAAGAACATATGTAAACTCTTTATTTAGTATATTTCTACCCCCATTTTTTCTACCATGCAACTGGAATTAGATTCCCAGATAGATTTCCATTTATTAACTCTTCAAATTTCTACTTCAGCAAGGTGTTTTTTTAATTTAGCTTCTGGGCTGTACTATGGTATTTGCTAGGTAAATGATCACATAAATGGAAACTTATCATGGACAGAATCAACATAGAAATAAGGAGACAGCTCCTGACAGTTAGAACAATTCATAAGTTGAACAGCTTGCCTTCAGAAGTGCTGGGTGCTCCATCACTGGAGGTTTTCAAGAAGAGATGGACAACCATTTGTCTGAAATGGTATCAGGTTTCATGCTTGAGCAAGGGGCTGGACTAGAAGACCTCCAAGGTCCCTTCCAATGAATGCATATGATGTGCGTTCCTGGTGGTGTGTTACTGTAGGGAAATAGTTAACATATTACCAATCTCAGGAATATATTCCTACTGGAGAAAAATGAAATGATGTATAACAATAGTATTAATGTTAATAATACAAAAAATGAAAAATATAATTGTTGAATATTCAATGCATTTTCTCATTATCTCAATCATTCTTGTAACCAGTTCTGTAAATGGTTAATCACATTCCTGTGTTGCCAAATGGAAAACTGAGTCATGGGGCGCATGATTGCATGAAGGCCCCCAGGGACCAATGTAGCTGAAGTAAGCTTTGAAATAGAAACTTCCTTGCCACTGACATTCTAAACCACTTATTCAACCTAATCCTGTGTCTTGAATCTGTTGTCTAGCAAGGAATTTAGACGCGAGGAGATTGGTTACTGTTTTGGTTCCAGACATGGACGGCGCTGATGACATACATACTTTATTTCTTTCTGTTATCACCTTGAGACACAGAGCATGCTTGTTTGAATATTAATAACCTCCTTTTTATATCCATCGCTTCCAGTATGTATTAATGCTACCTACAAGTGATTTCCTCTAGAGGCTGTTAAAACTTCATGGAAGAAAACTATTTATCACTAAGCGTTGCCAAACAGCAGACCCTGCATGTCGGTGGATAAAGGCAACTTCTTTGCAATGAGGAATAAATAGGGAGAGTATATTTCACCAGAAGAGGTCTGGAGGTTAAATCAAGCCTGTTTTCACAATGAGCTATCACCCTATGATGTATTAAAAACAGCATTACTGATTTTAAAGCACTGATTTCTCTTACATTTTGCAGTGAGGTTTTGCTGACTGATCTCTATTGGGAGAGAGAGGAACATCTAAAAAAACTAAAAAGACCATTGGATTGTCTTGATTAAATTATTTTTGCTTCCTTTCACTGCACATTTGAGAACAGAACAGAGTTGGAAGGAACCTTGGAGGAACCTTCTAGTCCAACCCTCTGCCCAAGCAAGAGATTCTATAGCATTGCAGGCAAGTGACTGTCCAGCCTCCAGTGATGGAGCACCTACAACTTCTGAAGGCAAGATGCTTCACTTGTTAATTGTTCTCACTTTCATTTTAGGTTGCTTCTCTCCTCGATTAGTTCCCATCCATTGTTCTTGTCTTGCCTTCTGGTGACTTGGAAAATAGGTTTTTATCTTGAGGAACATCAATGGGTCAGATAGGAAAGATATTGTCATGCCCCAGGTGGAGACTGACTCCGAGGAAGAGGAGGAACAGCCAACAGGAAGTGAAAGTGTGGCTCCAGAGGTGGTGGAGGAGGCTGGGGAAGGGCAGAGGCGGCTGAGCAGGCAGAGGAGGACCCAGGCCCATCCCCTATCAATCTTAGGGCATGTAGGGAGGAGAGGATCAGGGTAAAATGTGGTCTACTAAGGAGGAGAGGGCCATGATCTTCATGGGTTGCAGGTGTGAGATTTGCATAAGAGTTTGGACCTGCGTGCTAACAGACGCTGGAGACAAATTAGTGTTTTATTCCTAAAGAAGGTTTATTTTAGTTGGCATTCTTCCAACAGACTGTACCTGGTTATCTCCCTGAAGTTGGCAATTATCTATCCTGGTCTGTCATGGNTTACTCCTCCACTGTGAACAATTAAACAGTGAAGCCAAGTTGAAGGTATTAAAGGACTTTTATTTACATTTTGGTTTATGTTATATTTCTAATATACTCTGGGTCATCACAGATATATAAGCAAGCATTTAAAAAGAGAATAACCAACCTTTTCTTTAAATCAAAAACTCTTACTCTAAAATCTTAAGAATGTCCATGAATCTATCCATAAGTTAAATATGCTCTAAAGTCAGTTTTTAACTTCTGGATTGCACAGATGTTCTTACTTTTAGATAACCCTGAAGCCACTGAATCTAGGGGGTAAAACTTTGCTTCAGTTTAACGATGTTAGGTACAGATAAAGGAGAGAAAAAAATCATGCTGGCAAGTGCTTGGAATCCCATTATAGGAAAACTCTGAATAAATAATACTTGGAAGGATGGAACTAGGCTAGGAGGTCTGCTAGCTGTTAAGCTTAATGGAGGCCCATCTTAGCCGACATATGGAGATAATGAATGTGAAGCTTCCTCTCTGAGCTTGTGGTTTGGTTTCTAAACGTTTCATTACCACGCTATGTAACATCTTCAGTGGAGTTTAGGAGATATCAGTGTCAGTGTTCCTCTGTTTAAAAGGGCTTGAGATGTGGGTGTGTCAAGTGAGGGTCTTGTGATGGGTCAACTGGGAGTCATCAGTGAGACTTGTGATGGGTCTTGTGATAGGGAGGTTACATCAGGTGAGAGTCATTGGAAGGTGAACTGTTGGGGGGGTTGCATGGGTTGGTTGAGGGTCGGTGCTGCCTCTCATTGGCTATGTGGTTGATTTGGATTCTGATGGGTTTGTAGGCTGGTTGTAGGTCAGTGTGTCCATTGGTGGGATTACTTGTGGTTGTGCTGGGCTTTGATGAACTCGATGAGCATGGCGGGTGTTGGCATGGCCTACGATTTTTGCATTGCTCCCATCAAAATGGTGCTGTTTGGCATTGGTGTGGGTAGAGATTAAGGATTTGGGATTGTGGCATTTGACTGCCAGCTGTTGTGAGTGGATCCCAATTTTTTAATTGACACGATGTTTTTCTCATGTAGAATTGATTACAATGGTTACAATTGATTTTGTAGGTTATAAAGATTATCTTTGAGAAGCTTCCTGTTTCTGCTTCCTGTGAGATACTGAGCTATATTTATAGTGATGACGATCCATGAACCTGATACTTGGGTTGTTAGGAAGGGCCCACCTGGATTTCAGGACAGATCTCCCTCTGCCTAAGAGATGATAATTAGCAAAGAGGCCATCCATGCATAAAGGCCTATCTGGGCCCATTTACTGCAGCAAAATCTTACATGACCTACAATTCATAACATTCTGGACAATATTTGTGTTAAGCATCCTATTTGCAAACCCTTTGTCCAACTCCAGTTTGCTGTACTTAATGCATGCCTTGCAAAATCCCCTTTCTCAAAGAGCAGAAGCTTTACTTGCCAGTCTTTTATGATGTGGAATCTGCTACAGGACAGTTTGAAAATTAAAGATTCTCCCTAGCTTTGTCTATTTGCACCGTGCCTGTCACGAGAACGGGAACAGACCCTTTGTACTTAGCCAAATACGGAAATAACAAATCTGGGTGTGAGATGCTTATTCTTTGTCAAGCTCCTATTGTTCAGCATCGATGAATCTCAGACATTTATGCCCCATCTGCCTGTTTTGTCTTAGATATGAAAACATCATATTAATTCTGACTTCCCCATTAATTATGTTTGTTTAGGTTACTCGGTGAATCTCATTCTGTGCAGGTGGTATGATTTCCAGTGCAGTGAACTATAATAATTATGGCAAGGCAGACAATTTATTCATAATTTACCCTGAAACTGGATTTTGGTTCTTGGAGAAAAACAATAGAGATATTTCGCTCATGAAAGACATTAGAATCCATTTTGTCCTAGTCCTTTTTCCCCCCTTCTTTTTTATTTTACTACTTGGTTTTATAATATCCAGAACATAATTGGTTTCAGCTGCTCATCCCTTTGTCCTTAGTCATCACCTGCTGTTTTATTTATATTTCTCCAGTATATAACTCAGTATAGAACATGGCAGATAAGTCACCAACTTTATCCACAGTAGGATAAGCAAACATCAAAGGAGGTGCTCCTAACAGGTGCTTTCATAACTGTAGCACATGTGTCACACCTCTTAGCCATCAGGATGCCTAAGAACAAAAGGGAACAGCTAAAGAAAGGAAAAGAAGACAAATAAGTTATCTACTAAGAACATATGGGTAGTTTATGGAATTTAAAACCAGGTTATAGGCCCGGTCCCACTGCACTTACGGATGCAAAGAGGATGTAAAATGTTAAAAAAAGCTTGCCATCTGTTGAAAAACACTATGCATCCGTTGTGTACTCATTGCATACGTGTTTCATACGCTCGATCCGTCGAGCATCCATCCACTGAGATTTCATCCACGCAAGAAGTTTTGAGCTGCACAAAATTTTGTGAACGGATGAACTTTCCGCCATGTACGATGTAAATCTGCGACA
>BHFT01045965.1:0-26035 GCA_004320025.1 Laticauda laticaudata | reverse complement strand
TGATTAACGCAATGCATCCTTCTGTACTTCACTGGCATACATTTTGTTTCCTCTCTATCCGTTGAAGCATTCGTTTATTGATGTTTTCAATCCGCTCAGAAAGTTTTGAGCTGCTCAAAACTTTTGCAGTGGGAAAATGTATCCAATTCGTCCGTTCTGCATCCGCTACGCATCTGCTAGGCATCCGTTCTGCATCTGTTACGCAATCCGCCTATCGCTAGGCTATCTGCTGAGCATTCCGCGCAACTCCATCTGCTGCACGGTAAAACGGACACGGAGTAAGGGAACGGACGCGGAATGGATGGCCAGAACGGATGCCTAGCGGATGCAGCACAGAAACAAAGCATGTAAAACGGAAAAAACGTTCCAGAGGGACCTATTCGGATATTAAGGATGTCTCCAGGGATGCCTTAGAAGATGACTAGAGGATGCCTAGACGATGCAAAGGGACACCTATACTGCCTATAAAAAGGGGTAGCAAACTCGTCTGCATCTCATTTTTTCAGACAGCAGGCACCTGTGCAGACCTCTGCACCTCCATCTTGACTCTGACTCTTCCACAGCATCCAGTCATGTCCACCGTGGATCGTAACAAGGTCCTTTTGGAGCCACCATCCTTCTGCAACAGTGCGAAAAGCCATCTACAGCTCTTGTGACTCTACTACAGAAGAAAAAGAGGCGCCAAGAAGCGTTCTGGGTTACGAAGATGGTTCACGAGAAGAGCAGAGGACGGACTGTACAACAAGTGATGGTGGAGCTCAGGAATGAAGACACTCGGGCATTCAGAACTTATGAGGATGCCTTCCAGCCATGTTGACGAAGTGTGCAGCGGCTGACACCCAGGTTGACAAGGCAAACACCCAACTTCCGGCCCAGCCTGGAACCTGGGCTCAAGGTGGCACTCACTCTGGCCACCTGGCTCAGTGACCACCTACAGAAGCATGCGTTATGGCCGTGAGAGTGCCACAAAACACATCAGCAATTGTGGTCAGAGAAGTGGTGCAGGCCATCATCGAAGAATACATGGAGGAGCTCCTCCAGTACCCCTCCATGAAGAAGGATGGAAGAAAGTTGCAGAGCAGTGTATAGGAAGTGGAACTTCCCCCACACCGTTGGAGCCATCGATGGCAGCACGTGGCCTGCAAGCTCCAGCCAAACTCAGGTTCCTCTATCACAACTACAAGGGCTTCTTCAGCATCATCCTCTTCGCCATGCTCGATGCTGACACAAGTTCATGTACCATCGATGCTTCAGGCAACAGCTCAATCTCAGATAGACCCAGGTATACAACACAGTGTCTCAAGGAGGGCTGGAACGCACCTCATTCAATGGGCTTCCCAGATCCAGACTTCCCTGCCAATGACACGGCAAAGATGTGCCCTACTTCATCGTGGGGAGACGCCTTCTCCCTCACAACCTAACTCCATGAAGCCCCACACCTCCAAATGCCTCACCCGTGAAGAGAGGATCTTCAACTACAGGCTGTCCAGGGCAAGGCGGGTGGTGGAGACGGCCTTTGGCATCCCTGGCCAACAGGTTCCAGGTACGTTTCTCACCACATGCAGCATCACCCAGGAGACGTGAGGAGATCTGGAAGTTGTGCAATCCTGCACAATCTATGCGCACCCGCTACCCAGTCTTTCAGGAAAACAGGCTCATGGACCGTCGAACAAGGCGATGGGGACATGGAAGCCTTGGAATGGAGGGCAAGGGCAAAACCTTGATAGACACTGAATATGCAAGCCCCAACAGAGGCCTGACGTGAAGGAAGAAGCAGCGCAACCTCCTAAACACTGGTGCAAACTCCCAGCTGGAAGCAGTGGAGTTGGCAAGGACAGGATGAGAGATGATTAATGGAATGCTTTCCTTCAGGCCTGTCTCATCACACGGATGGAGATTGGCATGTATGTTGGGTGGGCCTACAATGAACAGGCATTTAATAAAATGAGTTGTGTTTATTGTTGACATGTGTGGATGATTGATTACATTATTATTGATAATAAAGGGCAATTAGGTGTGGCACCTCGGTAGGGTGGAATATCCAGTCCCACTATGCCTTGCACTGGAGTGTATCTAATTCCCACTTCTATCCTTACCCATCCCAAAGGTATTCCCTGCCCATCCCACAGCTATTACCCATATTCCCCAAGGGTATCCCTGCCCAACCACTGCTATCTCAACCCATCCCACTGCTATCTTAAACCCATCCCACAAGCATGGCGCAAAGCTTAAACCATTTCTAAAAGTTTCCACCCAAGACTTTATTAAAAAAAGAAATGAAGCAAGTTGTGGAATCAAAGATTAGACTTTATTAACAAGAAATCTATAAAAACAAAAAATGAGTTCTCTGGCACTCCTCTTGGTCACTCAGTCTCAGGAGTGAAGGGTCCAGGTGCTGTGGGAGGTGGCTTGGTGCCTGGAGTGCTTGTTTGATCCTCCGCATCATTCAGCTCCTCCAGAAGCAGAAGCAGCAGAACCCCGCCCCAGAAGAGCGAGGCCCGTGCTGCAGAAAGCCCCAGCAGAACCAGAGGTGAGGGCCAGGGCGGGATGGCTAGCCCTGTTACCTCTTGCCAGGGCTGGCAGCAGATGGCTGAGGGCTTTCTGTTCTCCCCATGGTTGTGGGTTGCTGGTTGGCAGGGGAGGCTGGCAGGAACAAGGGGCTGCAGGAAGGCTGGGCAGGGAGGAGGCAGCCAAAGGCTGGCAGGAAAGGCTGGGCAGGCAGGCAGGCAGGGCAGGCCACAAGGCTTGCAGGCAGGCCATGAACCAAGGGCAGGCTCGGCAGGCAGGCATGCACCAGGCTTGAGGAAGGCATGCACCAAGGCTTGCAGGCAGGCATGAACCAAGCTGGCAGGAAGTCATGCCACCAAGGCTTGCAGGCAGACTGGCTGGCAGGCAAGGCTGGCAGGCAGGCAGACAACAAGGCTGGAGGGGAGGCTGGCAGCAGGATTACAGAAAGGCTGGCAGGGAGGCTAGCAGCAAGGTTTGCAGCAAGGCTGGCAGCAAGGCCTTGCAGGCAGGCCATGCAGGCAGGCAGGCAAGGCTGTCAATCTGTCCGCAGCAGGTCTTTCCTCTGAATTGGTGACCTGCTATCGAGCTGCTTTCCCTAATCCACGGGCGCTGTAGATCGCAATGAAGCCAGCAGTCACTCCCCACATGCGCAAATAACGCTAGGCAATCCGTTTAGGCTTTCTGCTGTGCATCCGCTAAGCTTTCCGCTCTGCATCGGCTTCATCCGTGTGCATCCGCTCTGCATTCCGCTGTTTCCTTCCGCGTCCGCTTTCCTGAGTTTCCCCCGGGAAGCGGACTTGGCGGATGTGCCATCCACTCTTCACCACTTCCATCTGCTGGGCTCGTTCCTCATCCACTTTCCATCGCCCTTGCGTCCTCCCCGCGTCGTTCCTTTCCGTGTTATCTGCTCCGTTATGCAAATTTTTCACCCCTTCTGAGAGCGGATAAACAATGGATGAACATTTTTTCGCGGTCCGTTTGTGTTCCCTTTTACTACGTTTGCATCCATTGGGCAGTGTGACAGGGGCCTTTAAAGAAACAATGATTATTTGGGGGAAGAATTTTGGATATGGGATTGATCCAGATAAATGGCAAAAACTGTGGTCTCAAATTTTAAAAATGACAACGTCAACCGCATATAAAGAAAATTTGTATAAAGATGTTTTACAGGTTGGCATTTTCCCCGACCAAGAATAGCAAGAATGTTCAAGAATTAAACTGAAAAATTTGGGGAAATGTCATCAGACACCTGGCTCATATTTACCATATGTGGAGGAACCTGTAGCAAATGCTATAAAAAATACTGGACTAAAATCCACACGTGGTTGGAAAAATGACAAAAAGCATATAGATTTGAAACCAGCAGATATTTTTATTGGGAATTTACCTGAATATATCGTAAAGACTTGATCATAGTATGTTATATATTACAGAGGTTAGGATTGTATTTGTTAAAAACTGGAAAAATGGAGAAAACACCAATCATAGGAGGAGAATAATGAAGAAAAATATTAAACTGTGCTGAAATGAGTAGATTGACATTTGAAAATCAGAGAACAGGATGATAAACCAATTTTTTATAAAATTGGATCTATTTTATCAATGGTTAGACAATAAATATAGTAATTGAAATATGTAGATTTCTTAAAAAATTAATTATTATATAATTGATGTATTCTTTTCTTTTTATATCTACAAAATGATTTTAGGATAGATTTGGGATGATAATATGAACCATCATGAAACAGTTAAGTAAAATTATGAATTTTGTGAAACATCAATGAAATAAAAGTATAGTCAAATGATGATTATAATTATTAAATGTATTTAATATTTGATTGAAAATATAAAGAGTATAACAGTGTAATTGTAATTGAAGACTACGAAATGGAAGCACAAACAATTTTGTAAACCAACCGGCACACTGTATGTATATATATGGAAGATAAAGCATTTACTCTCATAGTTTTGTATGTTTTGTTTGTGTTATGCTCTTGGTTTAAAAACCAATAGAAAATTGAGATATAATATAACAAAGTAAGTAAACAGAGTTTCTGCAACTCTCTGAATACAATCATCATTTTTCTATTTCTTTAAGGAATCTGGTCTTGTGAATGTTAAAAAATATGAGACAGTTGAGATTATTTATTTCATTTTTGGCAGCAATTTGCAAAGCTCAACAATTGTGGAAATGGATTCGAGTAGAATTGAAAAAATTTAAAGCCTGAGTTCTATTTTTAAGGTGCAGGTTCTAATTAAGTTTTGCAAAGCTATATATTTTCAGGCACTGGAATATTACATATTTTATTACAAAATTACACACAACTCATTACACTTTTTCAGTACTGTGATTTCAAGCTAAGGGTGATGCAATGACATAAAAATATCATAAACCATACTCTCACCACACCCACCACCTTGACAAAATATTACTCTGACTTTTTCCTACCACTTTTACCTGAGGCTTATTCTTCCTTCTGGCATTGGATTTCTCCATTTTGGCCCCCATTTTCTTCTTCATTTAATGGTCACCAATTGGATCTTCTTCAAAGCAAATGAACCCTTCCGTGTGTGAAAATTTGCTTGTCTGTCGTGAAAGGTCTAAACCCTAACTTCTAGCCCCTAGCCCCTTGACCCTAACCCTCTTTGTTCTATCTTCAGTTAATAAACTTGATCCTCCCTTAAATATAAATAAAATCTATCATCTGTCTTATCCAAATGACCTTTTTTATCCTTTTCGTTGGTCCTGAGGCATATATAATGCCACTTTCAAGGCCTAGAAGTCCCATCTGGAATCACCGCATCGAACCAACAAAAACATCATGCCAGAAAGGGACACAGCGCTAAATCACCGTGACGCAAAATAGTTCGGGTGGCTCCATTATCTATTTTCAACTGCTCCGCGAAACAGTTTGGCAAAACAATTTGCCATAAATCAGAAAAATGGAAAAGAACGGACGTGGGTAATGTAGAGCTAGGGGAATGTTAAAACGGTATTTCATTGGTAAGGCCTAGCAGATGGAATGCGTGTATTGTGAAGCGTGCCCCTGACACCTCCGATAGGTGTTCCTCGGGCCCTGAAGAATTTCAAGCGACACATATGCAGATGAAGCGGTTGCATTTCAATGTACGCCTATAGGAAACCCAAAAAGGGGTGAATCTCCATAGCGAGATGTTATATCACGATGCACAAAGCGTTTCACTGCTGATGATGCCGGTGGTATGAACTTGCATCCGACTCGCAGATTATAAAAAGATGAGCAGACACCGCAACGCCAGGAATGAGGTCTATTCTTGACTCAGAATAACTCAGAGACTGAGTTGTTACTTGTTTAATAAAGTTGTATCTTTGCTAAGACACTCTCCATACAGATTTACTATGCGTTTCATTTGTCCTTATTTATATAAAGTCGATAAGTTTACTAAGAAAGTTATACACCAGTATTATCTTTTGCCTTAAGACCGAGCTTTTGGAGTTTATTTGGTGATTTTGTTACCTTAAATAATAGTGCTTGGTGAAAAACTTTTGAAAAAATGGTTAAAGCCTTTGCACTGCTTGTAGCGGATACCATAAAGGATAGTTGCTGAGGATAGAAATTAAACCTCCATGCCTGCAAACCATAGTGGGACTGCATATGGCTCCACCATCCCAGCGATCCAGATGTTTTCTCCACCCTTTTATATAGAAACAATATCGAGTGTCCTGCTTATGGGGCCTTTCCTCCTTAACTATTACATCTAAGACATACTACCAGACATCCATAAATATATGAGTATACCATCTCATGATACAAATGTTTTGTTCCATTTTGAATACTTTATATACGAGATGCATATTGCTTACATCCTTGTGCTATCCGAGTCTCCAATTAACGCTGGTGTAGACGTATCCGTGTACCTTTTGTTTCCTCCCTCTTTCCGTTTTTCAGCTGGCAAGCAGGTTGTGAGTTGAGGGGATGGCCCCAGGGGATGCTATAAGGATACAGTGTGGCACGTTTAACTGAGATGGATACACCATTGAAAAATACCACACCGTTTCGTTTGCCGTATAATGTCTGGGATTACATCGTACGTGGTGGAAAGTTTCATCGTGCAACAAAGTTTTGTGCAGCTTCAAAAACTTCTTTGCATGGATGAAATCGCAGTGGATGGATATTCTCGACAGATAGATGACATATGAAACACGTTTTCCTGCAATGTGAGTACACGGAATCGATGAGATAGGCACTTTTCAACATGAGGCTAGCTTTCACATGTTAACGTTTTATATTCCTCTTTTGCATCCGTAAAGTGCAGTGGGGGACCGGGCCTTTATTACATTAAAGCCCTACCGAACTACCATGGTGGTAGTGTATTTCTGCTGGAGAAGTTGTGTTTTCTCCGTTGTCTTTTTGTCCTCCCTATACCTATAAAACAGGTATGAATTAAATATGGAAAGTTGAAACAGTAGTGAGAAGAAAACATTCCTTGAAGGATACAATTTAAACAGTTTGGTATGAGCCCCTGAAATTTGGAAATATATATTTGTACCCTTCCTCATACGTTTATTGTTGTTCAGTGAGTGAAGTGTTGAAGGTTGTTTTTTTAATAATTTATTCCCTTTATCTCTGTTGGATTCTAGGCTAACATTTTCCCCCTTTTTCCTAAACTTTGCTCCTGGCTAACCCTTTGCTAATCTTTTCTCCCATTAGAACCTGTCTGGCTCATACACAGCTTCATAGAATTATTATTATTTTATTTAGTTTCCGAAATCCTTATTTTCTGCCCTTGTACTCCTTGGACAAAAAAATAATAATTTCTTGTTTGAGCTCTTACATTTTGATTTCCTTACTGATTCCAAACTGATTAGTAGCTGAGGAGGAACTAAGAAATGGGCTTGAGGGAAAGGGAAGAGCTGCTGCTCGGCTAACAGATATTTAGAGCCAAGAAATAAACATCTATTTTATTTATTTGTTTTTCAAGCATGTATTAAATAACAAATATAAGTATAAACATGATTATTAATACATGAAATAATACCCCCTCCATAATTCATGCAAAGTTAAAATGAGGAAGGGGGAAACACATTCAGACTTGCATGATTCTGTTGCTACAGCTGTTACAATAAAAATATTTTTGACTTATATGTCATTGATTTCTTAGCCGAGTCCACCTTGTAGGATTGGCAATAGTTTATTTTCCCCTTAACTCAGCCTATTTACTTTCTTTAGAGGTTTCTATTTCCTTATATATATAGGACTTGCTTTGTTACAATCACTGTCTTGACTTTTTGACCTCCTCTTTCTGGATGTTATTGCTATAGTATCCTTTAATTATTTTTCAACTGCAGCTGGATTGCACAATATAGATGTGGAATGTTGACCTGGTTATCTTGCTAATGGGGAAGTCTTTTTTGTTCCCTCCCAGAGTGCAGATATCTGAAAAACATCCTATGCTCTCTTGACATCTTCTGATGAACAAATTTATTTGATCTATATGCTTTTTTAACACACTGCTCAAAAAAATAAAGGGAACACAAAAATAAGACCATTCTAGATCTGAATGAATGAAATATTCTTATTAAATACTTTGTTCATTTCATAGTTGAATGTGCTGACAACACAAAAAATCACAAAATCACACAAAAATTATCAATGGAAATCAAATTTAGCAACTCATGGAGGTCTGGATTTGGAGTTATACTCAAAGTTAAAGTGGAAAAAAACACTACAGACTGATCCAACTTTGATGTAATGTCCTTCAAACAAATCAAAATGAGGCTCAGTTGTGTGTGTGGCCTCCACGTGCCTATATGAGCTCCCTACAATGCCTGGGCATGCTCCTGATGAGGTGGCAGATGGTCTCCTGAGAGAGCTCTTCCCACACCTGGACTAAAGCATCCCCCAACTCCTGGACAGTCTGTGGTGCAATGTGGCATTGGTGGATGGAGGTGGAATGGAGCAAGGCATGATGTCCCAGATTGGCTCAATTGGATTCCAGGTCTGGGGAATGGGTGGACGCCCAGTCCATAGCATCAATGCCTTCATCTTTTGCAGGAACTGCCGACACACTCCAACCACATTGAGGTCTCGCCATTGTATTGTGCGTTAGAGAAACCCAGGGGCCAACCGCAACCACGCATTTTGGTCTCACAAGGGGTCTGAGTTTATCTCATTCTCGGTACCTAATGCAGTCAGGCTACCCTCTGGCAAGCACATGGAGGGCTGTGTGGCCCCTTAAAAAAATGTCACCCCACCACATTACTGAATTCCACGGCCCAACCGGTCATGTTGGAGGATGTTTGTCAGGCAGCAGAATGTTTCTCGCACGTAGGCTGTCTTCGATCCTGTCACATATCTGTCACCACATGGCTTATTTCATCTGTGAAGAGCACAGGGAAGCCAGTGGCGAATTAGCTCAAACTTGGGTGTCTGCGTGGCAAATGGTCAAACATCCTGCACAGTGTTGGGCTGTAGCAGCCACAAGCCTGCCAATTGGTGCATGTTGGGACTCATACCACTCTCATGGAGTCTGTTTCTGACCCATTTCAGCAGACATGCACATTTGTGGCCCGGCTGGAGGTCATTTTTGCAGGGGTCTGACAGTGTCCCCTGTCCCTCCTTGCACAAAAGGCAGAGGTAGTGGTCCTGATGCTGGGTTGTTGCTCTCTGACAGCCTCCTCCATGTCTCCTGATGTACATGGTTCCTGTCTCCTGGTAGTGCCTCCATGGCTCTGGGACACTATGCTGACAGATACAGCCCAAACCTTCTTGCACAGCTCACATTGATGTGCCATCCTGGATGAGCTGGCACTAACCTGAGCCACTTGTGTGGTGGTTGTAGACTCCGTCTCATGCTATCACTTTGAGGATGAAATGCAACTGCTAGCATTCAAAAGTGACCAAAACCATAGCAGAAAGCATAGGAACTGAGAAGTGGTCTGTGGTCACCACCTGCAGAACCACTCTTTTATTCGGGATTTATTGCTAACTGCCTATGGTTTCCACCTGTTGTTTATTCCATTTGTGCAACAGCATGTGAAATTGATTGTCAGTCAGTGTTGCTGCCTAAGTGGACAGTTTGATTTCACAAAAGTATGATTGAATTGGAGTTACATTGTGTTGTTTAAGTGTTCCCTTTATTTTTTTGAGCAGTGTATAAAGATATATGCTTCTAATCCACTTCTAAGTGGTTTATTTATTTTTTATTGGATTCAGTTTAACGGTTTGCACCCTTGATCCAGGAAAGTTCATTGAGAGTGGATCTCCCATACATAAAATTCAAGTGGATCCTGGATTTATTTTCCCTTACTTTTCAGTTCTTGACTTTTGTTATAGAAAAGTGATTTATGGCATTTTGCAGACATTCTTCACAAGGACTGTAATAGAACTGCATTCTGTCTTTATGTGGTGTGAGGATTTGCACTAAGTATGTATCTAAAAATTAACTTCAAATATTACAAAAGCATTCTTTTCAAAATACTGTGTTACTAAATTAACCTTTTTCACAAGATGGATACTATCATAAATGCATGGTTGTTCCCAAGTATTTCAATACTTGGACCTGTAACTACATTGAGTGTATGACTGGATGGTAACAGAAGATCTTCTGAAAATTAAAAAGAATATTGCCTATGATTATAAAGAATTAGTTGTTCCTTTTTTCCCCCCCAGTTGAATTTTAGAACCATGAAATTTTTTCCATATGGGCTTTTTCATAACTCCCACCCCCCAAATGATCAGTGGCTTGTTTGTTTGCATGAAGCAAACTGACCTTTAATCATTGCTTGGATCTCATCTTATTTTACTTAACCACCACATATCTACAACAAACCATTAATTTTAGGTGTCCTTCCTTCCTTCTATTATGATATATTAGCTCTCTGCCAACCAATTTCATTCTATGTTAAAATTCTGCATTAACTGTGGAATCAATCAATTAATTTTATTGCAAGGTGATACAATATTGCTGTTGTATGCAAGGAATTCACTCCATAAGAGCTCAATTTTAGCAGCATATTGTTTCATCTATCTGCTCTGTTTGATCGAGATAAATGACAGGTAAATTTGCTGAAATCTGAGCACTCTTGATGAACCTACCGTCCCATCATAATTCAAATGATATTGGCTGCAAATGTAAGCATAAAGGTCTCTAGAGAGAAGTCTTTGTATCACAGAAGGTTTCATACAGATTAGGATTGTGTATTAGGAACACTGATAATGCCTGAACAGGTTTTTTTGTTTATATGAATTGTTTGAAGAACATTAGAAAGTGTTTTAGTGTCATGATCTTTATAATAATGATGAAAACTTGTATTTATTATATAGTAGGAGCAATAGCCAAGGTTGTTTGACATTGAGAATGTTTTCAAATGGATGGCTCATAAATAACATGTCACAGCAAATAACATTTATATTCAATAAATCCTTTTGACCCTGATAGTATTAAACAACTAGATGTCCCAATTTCAATAAGTGCTTTCTTACTGTTGAAAATATTCCAATTTTTGGGGCAAAGCAAAAGCAATATATTCACCACCCCAAATTGCTGGTATAATTTCTTTCAAATACTGTATTTAGCAGCAAAGTCCCATTTTAAACCTTACATTCCCATGTACAATGCTTTTTCCTTGCTTATTTATTTTTGCAAGTTTTAAAAAAATACTCAAAGGATTTTTCTATCATGTCATAATGAAGTGGGGCATGGAATTTTTCCCTCCAAACTCCAGAATAAAATCAAGAAATAATAATGAAAATAAGCTCTGATTTGGAGTTGTTTATATTCTCATTTCACTTCCTAGTTATGGAATGAATATATAATACACCAGAAAGTGTATTTAGTTGTATTACAACCTGAATATGAGTCAAGATTTCATTTATTTACTTACTTATGTTCTGAACCAGCCTTAAAAAAACCAAAAAAAGATTCCTTGTCCCAAAAATCCCTCTTTATTTAGTTACTGTGAATTCATGGTATTCACACATGGAAAAGTCTGGGCAATAATCTTTCCAAGGGTTAATTGCAAGGACAGATCTTATCAGTCCTTGGATAATTGCCAGGCTTTCAGTCACAAAGCTGTAAATTAATGCCTGGCAAGGAGTCTCTGTGAGACACAAACAACAAGCAAATCTTCCTAAAGAAATATGAACTATTGTCTCCTGCAACCACCACTCTTCTTTTGCTTCTATTTATTTCCCAGGGAAGGGCCATTGAATGTCCCCATGAGCCTTTCTTTCTGAGTCAGCCCCTGTTCCTTAGCTCCTGTTCCTAAATGGACAGTTACCCTGTTCCTGACAGTTCTGCGCATATGCACATCTGGAACAGGCTCCAGCTGTTCTTTCCCACTTATCTCTGACTTTGAAGGCAGCTGGGAAATGTTGGTTTTGCTCTGATAATAAGTCAGGTCAGACACATATTCTACATTATTATACCAGTGGTAGAAAGCCTTGGTAAAAAACCAAGATCAATAATCTGTAGAGTAGTAGATTGAGGGATGCATTTATATTGATTTATTTTACTGATATTCTTACCAGGTTGAGGTATTCACCATATAATAGAAGTTATTTGACATCAAATACAATATAAAAAGAAAAGAAAAAATGTGTGTGGGGGAGATATTTTAGAGCCATTGAGAATAAATCAATGGAGGTAGCCAAGCTGAATCAGTCTCATTTTACTTCTTCAGAGAGTATAATTTTCCATACAACTTTGTTTTCCATTCAGGGGTTTCTGTTGGAGGATGATTGTATATCAAGCTGACACAAATAATTTTACACTAGTAGATCAAATGCTCAAAGTTCAAATAATTTCCATGAATTACGGGTTTGTGTGTTATGAAAAGCTAACAAGAATGTGCAATTCTTCTGTTCTTAGCTTATGAGATAAGGTTACATGAGGGATGATGATTTTTTTTCCTTTTCAAATGTATATTATCTGCAAGTCATGTAAATAGATATAATTGAACCTCTGAGGTGTAAAATATATCAAGTGGAATATTGTGCACCCACACAGAATCAACAGCTTGACTGTGCCCTGCTGATTTTCTTGCCAGCTTATCTAAAGAAGTTATGTGGGACATCTGGTGCTCTGTGGGTGGCATGGAAGCACTCCAATACAGTCACAAAAAAACTGATTTTTGCTTGAATAACCATGTAGTTAAGTTTCAAAAAGCAAAAGCCATAATATATATTCAAGTCTTCTTTCATTCATTTCTACTTATCCAAAAATGATTCTCAGAGAAATTTAAACAAAGTTCATAACTGGACACCCTAAATGATACACACATGAGCATCATTTATATAGATCCAAGAGCTTCCTTATTATTTAAAGTTTTTATCAGAATATTTTTTATCATTTTTTACTATTTTTAATAGCTTTCAAGCTATTATAACTGTAATATTTTGTATTCTCAGTGTTTGTCTGAATACAGACTGTGATTTTTCCCATTATTTTGAAAAACAATTCACATTGGTTGTGCCAATAGGAACTGAATCATCTCTGCTGTGTGACTATCAATATGGAAATAGATTCATAACTGATTCCTTTGTTATTCAGTTGAAATTTATTCTCCAGCGAGCTTGTAAGACCATACTATGGTGCAGAGCAAAATAGGATGTACTATTTTAGATTTATGAATAAATAATAATAATAATCCTAATTAAATTGACAAGTAGAAAATTAATGTTTACAAAAAAAAACATAAACATGAAATTATTGAACAAATAGGAAGTCAGCACATCTGGAAGGAAACTAAATTAGAACATTTCCCAGATGACTGACTTTATATTAATTTATTCAAAGGTCTGTATTGCCAGCTGTATTTGTTTAAATACACTTAAGTTTTACCACAGAGACAGACAAACTTCAGCTCTAGGACTGTATGTAATTCTTATCCTACTGTGATCCTTGGTCTATTCTTATAGCAGGCCTCCATCGGGAGATTAGGATTTTATTCCCCAGTAGCATAATTTGGTGAAGAGAGAAAAGAAGAGAAAGAGGATTATTTGGAAAATAATTAAGTTTCTACTTAACCCACCATGGTCAGTAAATACAGTCTTTAAACCAACCCTGCAGAAATATGTTGTTTATTCCTGATTTAGAGTCTAAGATAAGGTTTAGTGTATACTTTAGGAGGAGGGGAAAGCTTCAAAGGCCGTTACTGTGTCTTTTTGAGTCACTGTGACTTTTTTTTTGAGATTTTTGTCATGAAAAGTGGACAAGTTCAAATACTGCCATGCTTAACTCTTCTGCACTAACATTTTAAGTAAATAGTATTGTTCTATGTGAACCATTTGGATGGGATAGCTTAATGCAAAAGTGTTCGCTGGGGTAAGGGAAGGGTTTAATAGAAAAATCAAGATGGCCCATGCAATTGTGCCATGTCTTTGGATAATGTGTTGTGTTGTGTGATTGTGTTTTTATTTGTGCAATGCCCATTAAAAATGGGCAGTGCTTTATCTGCAGAACCACCTTTTTCATGTTGACGTTTTAAATTGTTGCCTTATAGAACCCTCTGCTCTGAACCTATGACTTAATTTTTTGAGATACATCTTCCATGTTCTTTGATCAGAAGTATTTTCTATAAAAAATTTAATTAAAAGTCATGAAGCATCCTATGATCAGCTTGTGCTACCTAGGTGATGGTCAGAATCTGAACAGAATTTGTGATCAATATCTTAGCCTTTTTCAATGATGTATCTTTCAAAATGATACTGATGGCCTTAGCATTTAAGATAAGAATGTGATTCTCCACCCCCACCACACCCCACCCTGGTGTTGCTGTTTCACATGAAAAGTTCCTAACAGAGAAGCAAGATATTGCTGCATTTTTAGGACATAATTAATAATCAACCTTAAATGATGGAAGAGACTACATAACTTTTTTTTGGGGGGGGAGGAAAGAAGACATAACAGTAATGTATTTTTGTAGTTATGTATTGTGCTTTGTGCCAAATGATGGGTAAGGCTGTGGAAATAGCTGGTATTGGTATGTAAACACAATGATGTGTAGGAAGTCGTTGCAACATCACATTTATCATCTCTGATATCCTGTGGCTGAATATTACACATTGAAACTTGCAGCAACAGAAATTGGTAGTGAATTTAATATGTGTGAATCTTCCCTTAATAGTTTTCCAAAATCATAAGTAGGATTTAGGCTTCCTTTGTTTCAAATCCTTTGAAATTAATTATTTTCATATGTTCAAACTTTCAATGGAGAATTGTTTTAAAACATTTTAAAAACAATTCCATAAAAGTGAAGTTTCTCTAAAAAGTAGTGTTGCTGTGTATTTATTAAACACCTCTTCTATGTTCAAAACTTAGTTAATTTGGATGCTGCAGTATACTTTCCATTTAACTTTGGATTAGACATGTCAATGCAGAGAGCTGAACCTCAATATAGTCCTGTTTATTTCTTGTGGGTTTCAATTTGTTTGAAGGGATGTAGATAACCAAATGAAAAGAGAATAACAGTTTATAGAGAATTGAAATTATCATAGGCAAAAGTATATTTTGCTTTGAATCAACAGCTATTTAATTTTGTCAAGACCTCAACTTTTAATCTTATTTCAACATCAATGTTTTTTTCTTCAGTTTTTGGTACAAATGCATCTGGTTGCATGAATGGAAGCGTCTGCGGTGTTATAATTGCCAGCAGATGGCACTACTGATGCATTAGAAATTCTGACATGTTCTTCGGCATTTGTTCTTTCATTTCAGTTGGCAGGATGTTGCTCAGAGAAAAGGTTGTGTTGCTTTGGTTTGTGAAATGGAAGGTTGTACTTGCCAATATAGTTGAAGCAACACAACATGGCTGAATTTTTTACTAAAGAAGGAGTGCCTCCAATTGAAATGTACTATGAAATGCAAGTTGGTGATGTGACAACTATGTGTTTCTGGATCACAAAAATGTAGGTCTCGTGATGTGTATAATCAAGAATGGAATGGATGACCTGAGACAGCAACTGAGAAGTTTCACATGACAAAATTTGATGGAGTCAAATAATTGATAAGTCACTAGAAAAGAAGTTGTTTTCAAGATTGGCATTGAGCTTGTGGGTCACTTTATTGATGTCCTTTAATATTGAATGTTTGTGCAAGATGGGTTCTTTGCATGCAATTGCCAAAAGTTGTTACCATGCTACAAGAATGAAGGTGAAGAATTCTTTACAGCATTGTGATAGCCAATGAAAATTGGTTCATCATTATGACTCAGAAATGATCTGTCAGTCTATGGAATAACATCACAAAGCTTTACATGTGGATAAAAAAAAATTAAAATTCTGACTTTAACAGAAAATTACATGGTTTTGGGAGAAGAATCACATATATTTATAGTGTCACATATATACCACTCACATATATTTCCTTGAACATGATACCACTATCAGTTCAAAATACTACATTGCAATACTCAAAATCTGTGAAACAATTATTAAGCAGACTTCCGAAGCATAAGAAAGAAATGTTGATGCAACATGACAATACTAGGTCTTATATCCTACAAGCGACCAAAGTTGGATCTCATTATCTTATCCATCTGTTACAAAGTTCAGATTTGACACTATCTAACTTTCATTTTTCTCCAAAGTTGAAAAAATACTTTTGTGGGATCTGTTGATTCAAAGGAAGAGATAGGAAGGTCTCTCAGAATTTCTTTGACAATACAAAATTTGAAGTTCTTTCAAGACAGTTTTAAGATTATTAGCAGAAGGGTATGGCTAATGATGATAATTTTATGTGAAGGAGTAAATCTAGGTAACAGAAGAGTTCATTTTTTATTTTATTTATCTTTTATTTTTCTTATATGTACTCATTCCTTGTATTCATAACTATGTTTATCCTTATACCGATT
Organism: Laticauda laticaudata; assembly: GCA_004320025.1. Classification (NCBI taxonomy): domain Eukaryota; kingdom Metazoa; phylum Chordata; class Lepidosauria; order Squamata; family Elapidae; genus Laticauda; species Laticauda laticaudata. Next base: position 9,693 of record BHFT01045965.1, on the reverse strand, counting down.
ATCTTGTAAGCAATTGAGAATCAAATTAATAACTAAAATAAAATAAATTTCAAGGATTATTTTAAACTAAAATAATCCCTTTTGAAACCAAAATTATGGAGGCAGAGGCACTATTTTCATTCAGCTCTGATATTTATCCATTTCCTCCATACATAGGAACATACAGATTATTTGTATGTTCATTTATAATTTTAGTTTCTAAGCCTGATTATTTACCAACAATTCTGGGAGTCTTGCAGAAGATTAAAGATGCTAATAACATTAAAAAACAACCCACAACAAAAGAAAATGGCTATGACAGCATAAAATGCAAGCATATTTGATGAGTCAATTCTATTTCAAATCATGGTGTAACTGGAATAATCTGGAATTGAACACACTCAAAACCATAGAAATGTTTTTTTGCAAATCCAGGGCACTTTTGAGAGCAGATAACAATGAATGGAACATTTTCTCATCCGCTGTGTCCTTTTTACAAATGTTTTGCATCCGTCGGCCAATGTGACAGGCCCTTAAGAGGAATTATTTGTTTTACAGCAGGGGATGACATTTGGGGAAAAACTGGTCTTGATGTCAGATCTGATCTGGTGTATGCCAGTGCGCTGAGTATAGTGGTGAAGGACTTTGGAGAAATCCCCCATACAACCAACCTCTAACAACAAACTCGACAAACACAGTCATCAACAGTAGGACTTTTCGAGAATTTCACGGTTCTATGCATATCATAAAAGACCTTAAAATGGTATACCTAACATCAAAAAACATCGATCAAAAAAGCACAACAGTAAGAAATGTGTCTTTCATGCATCAACTCAGAAGGCTCAAACTGGCAAAGAAGCTGTTGATAAAGTTTTATAGTGAATTATTGAGTCTGTCACTCTTGCACCGTCGTATAACTGTCTGTTTGGATTCTGCACCCAACCAAGGATAGGACAGAAGAAAAAAATCAAAATTATCTGTCAACCTGCCCTTCCACACGAGGATTGCTACATTGATGAGTTCAAAAAGAAAGGCTGTGAAAACTTATTTACAGACTCTTCACATCTTGGGACATCAAACTATTTTTAACTCCTACCACTCAAAATGGACCACATATACAGCACTGACAACACAGCAACAACTAGACACAAAGAGACAGTTTCCCCAAATATCATCCTCTGCTGAAACAAAAAAATTCCCTTAAGGGCCTGTCACATAGGCCGACGGATTGCAAAACATTTTGTTAAAAAGACACCCACCAGCGGGATGAGAAATGTTCCATTCGTTTGTTATGCCGCTCACAAAAGTGCCCGGATTTGCATAACCAGAACGTAGGACAACAACGGAAATGGCAACGGCAACAGGAGGGAAGAGACTGTAGCCAGGGATGGAAAGCTGGGCTCCACGGCAAACAAGCTACGTGCGATGGAAGAGGATGGCGACATCCGCAGGGCTTTCTGGAGGAGCAGCAGCAAACCGCCGTGCAAAACGCACAAAAGAAAAGCGGATACAGAGCAGTGCCGAGCGAATACAGCGGATGCAAGAGCAGAAGCTAGCGGATGCCTAAAGGATGTCAGAGCTGATTCAGCTGTTGCATTGCGGGAGGACATGCATTGACGTCAGCCCCGCAGATATAAAAGGGAAGGCAGCTTGCAAGCAGGTATTATTCAGAGGAAAGACCGCTGCCAGACACAGTAACTCACAGCCACCCAGAAGCCAGCAGGCAAGCAAGCCAACAAACCATTGGGAGAAGAAGAGAACGCCCTCTCGCATCTCTGCCCAAGCACCTGGCAAGAGAAGGGGACAGGGCCATCACTCCCACCCCCTGGCCCTGATACTCTTCCGCTATCTGCTGGCTTCTGCTGCTGAAGGCTTATAGCTGGTGCCTTAACTGCTGCTGGTGCTGCTTCCTGGTCCTGGATGCTTCTGCTAGGTGCTCACTCTGCTAGGCAACTGACTCCATGGTCTGGCATGCTTCTGCTGAGCTGCCTCACTGCTAGCTGGCGCTGCTCTGAGTCTGCTCGTCCTTTGTTCCTGCTGGATGTCATGGGTGATCCTAAGGTCTGCGTGAGTGCTCCTGGCTCCTGCTAGGTCCTGCTGGCCACTGCTGGCACTGCTGACGCTGGCTTGGTGCTTAACTTCTGCTGCTGCTGATCGCCTGTCATGCTGGTGCTGCTGGCGCTGCTGGTGGCTTTACTCTGCTGGTGCTGCTGCTGTCGGTTGCTGGTGCTGGTGCTGTGCTCGCTGCTGCTGTAGTGGTGGTCCTCCACTTTGCTTGCTACTATCTGTTTGTTGCTTCTGCTTGGTGGTAAGGTGGGTGTTGGCAGCGCGCCAAGCCCCCCATACAACCTACGCAAGTCCCTTGATGAGGGCCCAGATGGCCCTGCCAGAGGGAGGAGAGAGGCATTGGCGCAATAGGGCTAGCGAGGCAGTACTCCAGTCGAAGATGGAACATAGGAGGATGAGTTGCATGGAACTGGCACTAGAGGGCGAGAATGCTATCTTCTGATGGAAGGGACACTTGGCCTCCTATCGACGACACCAAGAGGAAGCAGGCTGCTTGGAGAGAGAATGGCAGAGGGAGCCTGGCGCTAACACTATCGGGATGGCTTCACTCGGCTGGTGGGAAGCACAGCCACACCTGCTACTGGGACAGCCCATGCACCTGAGAATCTCGCCAGGCCACCGGTCAAGCTTCACAACCCGACCGACGAGAACTACGCTGCCTCGGCACAAGTGCAGCTCTTGGAGGGTGAATCCAGACCAACGAGGAGCAGCCCTTCTCAACACCCTCTCCCCAGGCATACCGCAGAGAGCCAAGTCCTCTTCCTGGCCAAGAGTCAGCATACCTGTGTCAGCAGGTATCTAGTGGAGCGTGCCATGACGGAGACCCCCCCGACAGCTGCACTACCCACGTGGCGGAAAGAGTGTGGAGGACCCCTGAGCAGTGGAGCAAGGAGAGGCGCACTTCACCAGATGAACAACCCAATCCCTCCCCCAGCTCCACCTCCACAGAAAGCAGGAAGGAGGCAGACCGAGGGCAGCAGCCACATGTCCTGCTGGAGATCAGGACACCATCAGAAAGTAGCGTAGATCTCCTCTCTCGCTGGTACACACCCATCGTCCCATCTACCAACCCGCCAAGCCCTTCCTCCACCCTTACATCAACCAGACCCTCATGAACATGTCGGAATCAAGTACCAGGTGATAAAGGACAGGAGCACCAAAATTTTCTCAAACCCTCCAAGACCCAGAACTACCTCCTACCCAACGTCCAGACCCAGCTCCAGTGGGCCTGCTCCTCCACCCAGGTGCATGTCACAGCCCATTCCAAGGCTTTCCACAGGCACCTCCACTACCAAGGCTCGTATGTTCTTACCAGGGAGCATCCAGCAGCACAGGCAGCCCTTTCCCAGTCCAGGCACAGGGTTACATACACGACGCACCGGTGCCACCGATGCCACTGATGACCACGGTGCCACCGCATGCCACTTGATGCCACCAGATGCCACCACACCACCGATTTCCCAGCCCACTGCCAACAACATCGCCACCCAACCTCACCTCGCCTCAGCTAGCAACCAGACATCCCCATACACTACGCGGTTCCTCCAAAGTCCACAGCCAAGCCCGGCTCAGAACATCTGAAAGTCCAAGGTATTGGGCTGACACCCATGTCCTGGAAGGAAGGGGCTCTCAACATCACAGGACTGAGCCAGCTTCTGAGAGCTTCCCCCAACAACACGAGTCCCCCTTTGTCCTCTCGGGGCCAGGCACCCCCAATGACGCACCTCAGACAGACACATCCAGCCAGCAGCCACCTCCACAACACCCTGAGACCCTTCCACCACTGAGACTGGGCATGGCCTCAGAGGACAAGAAGCCAGTGCAAGAGGACTGGGTGGGCTAGCCTGTTGACTTTATTTTATTAGGGACATTGGGTCATTCTTTTGCAGCTTGTTATTAAATAAAGATTATTCTTGAGCTTCACAAACTTGCTTTCAGTTCTTTTATTAAATAAAGTCTTTTAGAATGGTTTAGCCATTTGCATGCCTTGTGGGGATGGGATTTAAGATACGCTGTTGGGAAATTGGGCAGGGATACACTCGCCGTTGGGTCATGAAAGCGGTAATAGCTGTTGGAGATGGTAATAGCTGTGGCATGGGTAATAGCTATTGCGACTGAGGGTCAACTAGCCATGGGCAATGGCGTCAAATAGCTGTGGGATAGATACAACCTCCAGTGCAAGCATTAATGGACTGTATGGTCCACCTCAGGTGCACACTATGGCCATTCTAATTATCAATCACACAATTTAATCACGCTCATCAAACATCATTCAACTAAACCACTACTCTTTATTAAATGCCCTGATTACATCTGTAGAGACCACTCAACTACAGGCACAATCTCATCGGTGTGATGAAGGAACAGGGACTGAAGGAAGCATCCCATTTTAAGCATCTACCATTCCTGTCTTTGCCCACTCCACTGCTCCAGCTGAGGGAGTTGCACTGCTTATATTCAGGAGGTGCGCTGCCGTGCTTCCCCTTTAATGTGAGAGCTCGTGTTTGGGGCCTATGCACATCCACAGTTCTATCAGGTTTCGTACGCCCCTACGCCTCCATTCACCAGGCTCCTTGTCCCCATTATAGCCTGTTGAGTGGTCAACAAGCATGTTCTGCAACACTTGGACACCAAGGTTAGGGAGATGCGCATGAGATTGCTGCAGGACATGCCAGCAAGCTTCCATCGATCCTCCTCACAGGTCTCCTGGGCAATGCTGCATAGGTGGTGAGAAGTACCTGGAACCTGTTGGGCCAGGATACCAAAGGTGTACTCCACCACCCGTCTTGCCCTGGACAGCCTTTAGTTGAAGATCCTCTCTTTCATGCGCTGAGGCATATGGAGGTGTAGGGCTTCATGAGGTTAGGTGTCTGAGGGAAGAAGCATCATCCCGCCCACGATGGAAGTAGGGCACATCTTCGTGTGTCGTGGCCAGTAGGTCTGAGTGTGGGGATACGCACCCATGATGGAGGTTTGCTGTTTTCAACGCCCCTCCTTGAAGGTGAACTGGCATTATATACCTGGAGAGCATCTGAAGATTGACCCATTGCCTGAAGCCATCCACATCGCTAAACTCTGAATCCTGTAGTCACGAGTAATCGAATCCATAAGACGATAACCAGCCGTGATTGCTGAAGAAAGCCACTTGGAGTTGAAAATAAGTGGACCATGACTATGGCTGGAGCTTTGCAAGCCATTGCTTGCATCTATGGCTCAACGGACTGTGAGGAAGTCTTCCACTACTGATACCACACTGACTCTAAACTTTCTTCAAAGGCCTTCTTCTAGTGGGAGGGGCAGTAGAGGAGCTTCCTTCAGGTATCCATCAGATGATAGCCTGCACCCACTTCTCTGACCACAATGGTGATAGTGTTCGCTGTGGCACCCTCCAAGGCACCGTATTGCATGCTCCTGTACGTGGTCAGAGGCAGGTGTGTGCCAGGAGCCGTGCCACCATATACAGCCCAGGTCAGGTGGGGCCTGGAGTTGCGATGCTCTGCTTGAGTCAAACCTGGGTCTAAGACCAACTCACAACTTCGTGAAAAACATGGCTGGAGCTCTCATGAAGTTCTGGAGAAATGCACGAGGGTCTTCGATATCCTCACGCCAATCCACACGCATCAGCCTATGTAATACAGTCCCATATTCTGCTCTTCTCCTGATCCATCTTAACGTCTTAGTGGACCAAGACACTTTCTTGGATGCCTCCTTATTCCTCTCCCGCGTACGAAAGAGGTGAAAGAGCCTGTAGAATGGCTTCACACTGCATTGCTTAGAACATGGTGGCTACCAAAAAAGTGTGCTGTGGAAGATCCATGGTGGACCGATGACTAGGATTGCTGTGGAGAGCAAGAGCAAGATGTAGGCATGAAGAGTTCTGCACCGCAAGGGCCTGCTGAGTAGAAAGTGGAATCCAGGTGGAGTTCCTCCCCTTTTTATAGGAAACAAATAGGTTTTCCGCCTCAGAATGTCCTTTTGCATCCTCTAGGCATCCTGCAGACATCCATAAATATCGAGATACGTCCCTCTAAAAGTTTTTTTCCATTTTTAATGCTTTCTATGCGGAGCTCTGCATCCACTTTCATCCTGATCTACGTCCATTGCATACTCACGCTTTGTGTCCGTATCTGTGTCCAATTCTTCACTTCCCTCCATCGTGTCTGTTGTTCCCACTGGGGTGGGATGCAAGTTCGCGCAGGATGTGTTTTTTTTTCCTACAGCGTTGCTAGCGAATATAGACAGGAAATGCGTAATGGATTCAGAGGATGTATGAACGGATGTTCCCCAAATGAACCCATTGCGATGCAGAACGGACGTGTTTGAGATAACATTTTCTGCTCAAAAGTTTTGTGCAAGCTCAAAACTTTTTGAGCGGAATGACAAATGTATCCCGTGGACGGGAATGCTGGATGGAGTAGAGAGTAAGAAAAAACGTAAATGCAGTGAGTACAGAATGGAACAGAGCATCGCCAACAGTTAACCAACGGATGGCAAGTGTTTCTCCTTGTTAATTACATCCTCTTTCCAATCATTTGTGCACTGTGTCCATACCGTTGGTTGCTGATGTGGACAGTAGTGCACTAGCTATTAACTGCAATCTATGACCATCAATCCTTTTCACCATCCTCTTCCACTTGTGACTGTAAGACTGTAACTTTCTGTTTTCTGTATCCTTACAATTTATATTGCACTAGTTATACTGGTATGATTTCATTGCTTATTGTATCTATGACTATTATTAATTATAATTACCTTAATGATTCTTGATCTTGATGAATTGTATTACTTTTCTTTTATAAACACATGAGAGCATTCTGCACCAGACAAAATTGCCTTGTGAATCCCAACTCCACAATTGGCCAAATAAGGAATTCTCTCCTCTCCTCTTCCTCTCTTCTATCTATTCTGAAATAGAAAATTCATGTAACATTTCTGAGTAAGTTCAGTTACAATCTAACTGTGTCTTAAAAGGGCGTTAAGCCCAATGTCGAACAGCAACAACGGATGGAAAGGCGACTACTCCAAACTGGGAGAGAAACACTTGCCATCCAGTTGGTTAATTGCGAGAATCCAGTTCTGTATCACTGCGTCCGCTTTTTCCATACCTCCTACCGGCCATACGCCTCCAGCTACCCCGCTCTACTGTGATTTCATCGCTCAAAAAGTTTTCGAAACTGCACAAAACTTTGAGCAGATAAAGTAGCCAGATACGTCCATCCCTACTCATCGTTACGACATCCCGGGAACAGTCGTATATACCATCCTGTATCCATTCGCATCCGCCAATATATACTTTGCTAAGGCATACCGCATGCATCCGCACACAACTCCAATACCACTCAGTGGAAAACGGGAACACCAGGCGAGGAACGCGACGGAACGCGGAACAGAACGCAGCCTTCAGGAAGTAGCAATGGACGGAGAAAGAATGGAAAGCGAAATGCAGCTCGCTTATTAAAGCATTCACAATGGCACAAAAACGCATTCAATTCAGGAAACGTAACTCCAGTATTTAGGGATGTCTGCAGTTGATGCCTGTGGGATACAAATAGACACGCTAGGGAAAACTATAATCTTCACTAATACAAAAGTGGGGAGAAATCACCTGAGGATCTCTCACTTTCAGCTCAGCAGCCACTATGTGTGATAGGAGCCTCTTCAGCCTTATCTTGGCCCTCCTTGCCTCTTCGGCTCCTTCACAGCTACCGGTCATCTCAACTGGATCTCGCACACTACTTTGGTAGCCGCCAATCATTCTACAACAGTGTGAAGGCCCTCCAAGGCTCTCCTTCACCTGTCTCTACGGGCAAGACAACGGACGGCGGCCAAGAAGTGTCTGGGATGAACTATGGCATCGTCTGAAAAAGACCAGCCCCGAGACGCTCAATATGGACTGACCCCCATTTATAACAGCTTGATGGTGGAACTGAGCGAACAAAGACACTCGTGCATTCCAGAACTTCATGAGGGGATGCGCAGCAATGTTTGAATGAAAAGTTGTGGAAGTGGCTGGACCAGGTTAACCAAAAGGCAAAACACAAAAAACTTCCAGCCCAGCCTAGACCCTGGGCTTGACAGGTTGGCACTGAACTCTGTGCCAACCTAGCCTCCGGGACCACGTACAGGAAGCATGCAATACTCTGGAGAGGTTGCACACACAACACATCACGCCATATGTGGTCAAGAATTCTGGTACAGCCTGTTAGGGACTTAACACATTGGTTCTTTACCCTATGGTTAGGTAAATAATAAATAAGTATATTCATGGATTTGTAAGTTAAAGTATCCTGTAATTACTGTGGGAAAGTGATTAGTGGGAGTGGTTATGAAAACTCCTTTAAAAGAAGCAAGCCTGCAGCGTGCTCCGCCTCTCTGGCTTTGATGACCCCTAATGACTACTTGGAAGACTGCATTGCTCGCACGGTGTGAGAGAACAAAGGACTTGATTTGAAGTGAACTGACCAGGATTTCTAACCATGGACTTTTGCTAACTGAATATCCCTGACATGGACTGACTAAATGATCATGGGACTAGGTCTGGACTGGTATTTTGATATGCTATATATGGAATTAAACTATAATTGGGGGTTGATAACACAAGCGTACCTCTCGGTAATTTTTTACTATATGTTAATAAACATACAAGCTTAAAGCTCACGACTGATTTTCTGAGATGATAGGCCTATTCTGACATTCGTCCCATTCTGTTTGCTATGTCTTCCCTAACCTGGTATGGGGAACACCAGCCACTTAACACTGGTATAATGGGGCCCAGAGGCTGCAAAGTCAAGTTTAAACTAAGGATCAAAACAGATTTATGTAAAAAGAGTGACGAGTGTTGTGTTCGTTATACAATTACAGTGAAAAGCACAGTGTGTTTTATCATTATAGTTTATATACATATATTAAAAAAAAAAACATGGCACAAAGTCAATCATACAAAGTCTTGTCCGCCTTATAACTCCAAGCTGGATTGGACACAAACTATGTATCACTGGGTCATTACAAAATGTTAGTCTACTTCTACACACAGTGAAGGTTGTGCGAACATAATTACAAACCACAACCGCAATTAGGAATCGGATCCAGGAGAATGAAGAGACAGACTAAAGATAGAGCAACTTTATGCATAAAAATCAACAGCCATTTGCCAAATTGGTTAACATTCAACTGGCATCAATACAGACCTTTTTATACCACGCGCCCGAGCAAGACGGCTACGTACGGATGTTGAAGAAGCTAAAGAAGATTTAATGTTACCGACAACAGATAATGTTTGGTCGCTCCAACTAAATCCTAACACGGCAAGCTTTTCAGGACGCATCTCCAAACAATGGTGATAAGACTGAGTCATTTAAAACATGACAAAACATTTTTCAAGAAACTGAACGAAGAAAAGAGATTAATTTTCATCTGACTGCACGAAGTCTACATTCAATTCTATCTTCCCTTGATTGAAAGTTATGTAAACGACGTAACTTTCATTTGAAAATTTTTGACCAAACGGAAAGTCATTAACATTTAACTGATAATAAACTGCCGCAGATTGACTCTGACACAAGAGGCCAGCCACGAAGACTGTTGAAAAGAAATAAATTAAGGAAGGAAAGCAACCTCAAAAAGAAGAATAAATAATCCTACAGAACA